>NW_021024701.1:2935836-3079068 GCF_004153795.1 Camellia sinensis
AAACCGTGGAGTACATCCCCTATCTCCTCCAACACAACACAATGCATATAAACAATAATTATACACATCATCAACCAATACATAACATTTAATGTATTCATTCAACCGTCATACTCAATGACACATTCCGGTGATTAGTTTTAGTTTGCCTAATCATCATGCATTGTCTACAACAATCACGACTATCCTCCACCGATAGCCCAAAGCAGTTATTTCTATACAGAAAATAAATGCAACAATGGATATATAATCAACATTCCAACTAGGTGAATGATAAATAATCCAACTACACCCTTTTATCCCATGACTTCCCAAATCAATTCCTCATTTCTCATAATTAATTTTACAAATTAATTAACCAATGTAATTAGGGCATTTTCCATAATTAACATTTCAACCCTTAGGTTCCATTTTCATTAATGTTTCAACATTAATTCCACTTTCCCATGCCAAACATGCATGCTGGTTTTATATAAATAGAAAACCCAACTTTTGTAAAATTACACAAAGCCCCAAACTTTCACAAAATTACCAAACTAACTCCAACATCTCAAACTACTAAAATTTAAAGACAAAGCTCATAAAGAGGAGTAGGATATCCCTACCTCAAAAGATGACTCCCAACCGAGAAGACGAAGAAAACGGAAGTGCTCCAAACCACAAACTTTTCAGATCAAAAGGTAGTTCTCGACGATCAACAACTCTTTTGTAAAGGCCAAAGGTGAGCAAATCACTCCTACTAGATCAATACCTAGAGAGAAGGTAGAGTCCTAGAGTGAGAAGCTCAACAATGGGGTTTTTGAAAAAGTAAGAGAGAAAAGATCTCCACTTGTACTCCACTCCTTGCAAGTGATTTATGTTGGATCTGAGGAGAATAAGAAGTATTTTGGGGTGAAAACTTAGGGTTTTCGAACTTAGGGTGAGAGGGAGGAAGAGAGAAAAGAAAAGTGGAAAAAATGATCTAGAGTGTACTTTTTAAACAGCTGAATTCGAGCAGTCCGTTCGAGCGCAACTTTCTTCGCTCGAGCGAACTGTACAATTTATAACAACCCTCATTTTGCCTTCGTTATATTCATGAGAATTTACATGATTTTTTCTTGTTAAGCTTGCATTTGCAGACTTTGATTTGATTTGTCTAAGTAAAGGTTCCTATCTTGTATTGTACTATTGTGTTTTGCCTAAGTGTTCTGTACATGCTATGTTCCTTTCTTTGTGTGTTGAACCTATGTTGCCTGCCTTGATTGCCTCACATCGAGGTCACACCTTTGAACCTCTTACACCTAGGCTGTAACGCCCTCAAAATAATAACACATTAAACCCATCCATATAGACATGCATTGGTAATAAAGATAAACATTCTTCTATTCATCATAGTAGTTCTATTACAAAAGGTATTACATGTTAACGACAAAAGCAAATGCCCTACGGGCTTACAGCTTTCCATGTTAACACTTGGTTACAAAAAAGGAGTACTAACTCATTTACTCATTAAGCCCTTGGCTTGAATTTACATGTAATACAACAAAAAGGAAGTAAGACAACGAGAGTGGGTCCGCCTCTAGCCTCCCAAGCTATGTCCTTGGAGGTGGCATGCTACCTGTACCGGAAAATGATATTCCTATATAGGGTGAGCCACAACCCAGTAGAAATACACTAAACCAAATATGGACAATGACTAAAAGATTAGCAGTTGATAGATGGCCAACAGTGATACTTCCTCTTATCACACTTTACAGTTTCATAACATACAAGTCCATGTTACAATTCATTTTCCAATTCCTTTCAATTCTCAATTTACAACCATGGCTCAGAACCTGGCCATCAACTCATATGAGACAATAACTCATATCAAACACTTCCCATTTCATAATAGATAAGCATACTAGCTATATCACACAACAGCAGATAAGCATACAAGCTATATCATCACTTCCACAGATATGCATATGAGCACTATCACACTTCCAATGACAAGCATATGAGCTCTGCCAACACATTAATAGATAAGCAAATGAGCTCTATCTATGGAGCCCATCCCCTATCTCCTCCCAACACATCCGGTTTAGAGGTCCATCCCCTATCTTCCCCTAAACCGTGGAGTACATCCCCTATCTCCTCCAACAAAACACAATGCATATAAACAATAATAATACACATCATCACACAACACATAAATTTAATGTGTCCTTTCAATCATCATACTCAATGACTCATTCCAGTGATTAGTTTTCGTTTGCCTAATCATCATGCATTGTCTACAACAATCACGACTATCCTCCACCGATAGCCCAAAGCAGTTATTTCTATACAGAAAATAAATGCAACAATGGATATATAATCAACATTTCAACTAGGTGAGTGATTCCATAATTAACATTTCAACCCTTAGGTCCCATTTTCATCAATGATTCAACACTTATTCCATTTCTCTATGCCAAACATGCAATTAGGTTTATTACAAATAAAACCCCAACTTTTGTAAAATTACACAAAAGTCCCATACTTTCACAGAATTACCAAACCAACCCCAACATCTCAAAAATACCAAAATTTAAAGACAAAATCCATAGGGAGGAGTAGGATATCCCTACCTCAAATTTGGAGCCCCAAGGGAGAAGATGACAAAACCCAACGTGCTCCAAATCCCGAAATTTTTCAAATTAAAAAGTAGCCCTCGACGATCAACAACCTTTTTGTAAAGGCCAAAGATGAGCAAATCACTCCTACTAGATCAAAACCTAGAGAGAAGGCACAGTTCTAGAGTGAGAGGCTCAACAATGGTGTTTTTGGGAAAGTAGGAGAGAGAAGAGAAAGTGAAAAAGTGATTTGAAAAGTCAAAACACGGAACTTAAACCCAGTCGACCCGCTCGGTAGAGTTCTAGAGTGAGAGGCTCAACAATGGTGTTTTTGGGAAAGTAGGAGAGAGAAGAGAATGTGAAAAAGTGATTTGAAAAGTCAAAACTCAGAACTTAAACCCAGTCGCCTCGCTCGAGCGTCCAACGCCCCGCTCGAGCGTCACTCACAGACTCCTGCTTGAGCGTCAACAATCCCGCTCGAGCGGCGGATACATACTTCCAGAACTTTTACAGAATCAGGTCTCCCGCTCGAGCTTCCAACTCCCCGCTCGAGCGTCACTCACACAATCCCGCTCAAGCGGCCAATCCCACGCTTGAGTGTCGAACACTGCACAGGAAATACTGGATGGGTGAAACTCCCGCTTGAGCGCCAAAACCCCCGCTCGAGCGGACAGGTCAAAATCTGGGCAACTAGTTTTGGTTTCTAATCTCAACCAACCTGTAACAAATCTGCCCAACACATCCTATAACTCAAATACAAAGTAAGAAAGGATGTACACCAGGTAATAATCAACTACTATCATCCACGGACACATGTCCGGATCACTGTACAACAAGGGTAAACCCGGGATCGCTATAGTTCCTAAATACATAAAACAAGCTATGAAATTTATATTAACAATTCCACCTTCAAATGGACAAAACCCCAACCTATACCTAAATCAAACCCATCTTCCCATATCATGAACTTATCTAAACAAACATGAAATCAGTTTTTCTTCATTAAATTAGACCATCAATTTTCCTTAGAAAATGATATATATATACACACACATATATACGGGACCTAATTAAAAAGAAAACCATAACTAAAAAAAAAATTATTGATTCGGTTACTTTAATTTTTACAAAATCTATACAGAATCATAGTTCTGCGATGACCAGACTATATGAATCAACTTTAACTTTTCAAAGAAAAATAAATAAATTCAACTTTACCTTTTATTTGTTTATTTATTATATATATATTTGACTATTAAGCCTCCTTCTCATGTCTAGATAATAAACAAATCAATCAAAACTGATAGTGTTTTCTCTGCATTTCTTGGAGTGAATTTCCGGTGCTTTGAAAACGAAAACCCACAAAACAGAAAATAAAAATAAAAAGTTGCTAAAACATTTCAGTTCAGTTAACAAAAGTGCAATAAACATATTCAGATTGACAACTAGCTTGCAGCCTAAAAAACAAGCTAGCTAAGATAATGAAACGATAAACATAACAATGACAGATTGCCTAGCTATCAACCAATTTTCCCCACCTCATGGGATCTAAATATAGCGATATACCATCATAGCTATTATGGAGATAAATTTCAAGGAAGCTAGGCCAAAAGAGAAGGTTAACTCTCAAGAGAAAACATACTGTGATAGGTGTTAAAAGAGTAACAGAACTTGACAGTAAAGAGTTGAACATGTAAAAAAGTAAAATCCAATACCTTTCCAAATAGTCTTGGCTGAAAATGTTACTTTTTTCCACCAGGGACATCAATAGTAACA
This sequence comes from Camellia sinensis, assembly GCF_004153795.1. Taxonomy (NCBI): domain Eukaryota; kingdom Viridiplantae; phylum Streptophyta; class Magnoliopsida; order Ericales; family Theaceae; genus Camellia; species Camellia sinensis. The sequence goes on from NW_021024701.1 coordinate 2,940,189, forward strand.
CTTAGCTGCACGAAAAAGTTAAATAGAATTGATTAGTCCATCAACTTGTCATTAGAAGATAATGAATCCTTGGAGAGGTAGTTGAAAATTCAAGAATAATGATTGAAAATAGTATTTAAAAAGACATAAGAAAAGAAAATGTCTAGTAGATTTGACATACTATCTGTTCTCCGAAGTTGATAAAACATTTTTTTCTGGTACACCCTTTGCAAATATTGTCACTACTACTTCTTTTGGCTCCTGATAGTACGGATGCTTGTTTAACTAATCATTGTCAAAAAACTGTATGGAGCTGGGATAGTATCTCCAGAAGCAGAATACTCTATCTAGCATAAAAACACAATCTAACAGACTAATATTGGTTACAACAAATTAACAACAATCGAGGAAAATAAATGATGGCATTGGTGTCAATAACAACAGAAGCAAAGATAGTACTGCCATCACAATGGTAGCAGCTACTAGCATTAACATCAGTCTAATGATAAAGGCAGCAATTGAAACAACAGATAAAAAAAAAAAAAAAAAAACTACACTTCTAATGCATATCAGAAAAATAACTTAGTAAAAAAATAAAACTGATCTATAAAGACCGTTAAAGGCTTGTTCTATTTTTCAACATAAAAGTAACACGACACATAGGTATAGGCATTTACATACCTGCAATACTTTCATTACACTCTGTAATCAGTTTGGTGAATCATGAATCATTTTGTGCTAAATAAGTATCCTTTTCTAGTGTTGCCTTGGCAGTATGATATTCTTCAAGCTTAAAGCATGTAGTGCTGAAGAAAAGAGAAAGCTAAAAAAATTAATTATTGAAAGGATTGTTTTGAAGAGGGATGTTTGATATCATGCAGTTGTGTGATAGTTAGAATAATATTAATCCACTTTAAGAAAAATCTTAGGGGTATAATATGCAACTACTTAAATGGAATCAATTCATATCACAACATAAATGGTCTAGATAAAGTAAACTAAAAAATGAAGGGGCGGGGGGAAAGAAGCTTCACAATGGGTATAAAAAGTGAGTTAGATGTGTACACAACAAAGACAAGGATAAGTAGACCACTACACCAGTTTGTGAAGAATCTTAGCCATTTTGCACAGGAAGCACAACCAAGGATAAATAGACAACTAAGACAAGAATTAATTCTGATGGAAGTGATGAGTTATATCTGTGTGTGGGAGCCAGAAAAATATAGGTACAAGCTTATTGAGCCTAAACCAAACAAAGACTACAAGGGTCCAGCCCAAATAAATATCACACCCCCCATCTATATAAAGGGGGGGGGCATCCCAAGTGGAAGGTATGTCTGATCTCCCTCCACAGAACACACACCCCTTCTAATACATATATGTTATTTACTTCTTGATTCTGGGATTGACTTCATCATCGGAGTACTCCTGGCCGGGAACCCCGGTTGGGTGGCACCGACTATGTTCATCATTGCAGATCTACAGGGGTGAAGGTCTTCTCTTTGTTGGATCTCTACAACATCTATGTGAGAGGATATTTCATGGTCTCTTTCTAGACTTTCATTCTGCTTAACAGAGGACTGACTTCACCATCGAAGTGCCTCCGGCCGGCTCCCCCGGTTGGGTGGCGCCGATCATGCCCGTCTTTGCAGGTATACCAGGACCAAGTTCATCTCTTCGGTGGTCTTTACAATCCATGTGGGAGGATATTTCATGGTCTCACAATTGGCACCGTCTGTGGGAAAGACTGAATGAGATCAACAAAGAACACAACAAACATGTTATTGTAAGTAAACAGTCTACAACACTTTGATGGTTATCACGAGCCACAGCCAAGCTTTGAATTTTCTCTCTGATGAAACTTATCATAAAATTACTGTAAAATCGATTCTTGAATTGTATACATATATCTGTGTGTACTGACAAACTCCATGGAATCTCTTTTCTTTTTTCATGGTAAATCTTGATGAAAAGTGTTATAATAAAATAGTGCTCATGGATTTACTTTTGCATCTTCATTTTCTCTCTCTAAAAATGGGTTTCAAATTATGTTTGTGGGAGATTCTTTTCGGCATTATCAAAAGGGTTGCTCAGCTAAACCCACCCCAAGATTGTTTATTTAGTTTTTGCCTCAAAGGAGTTTATTTTATAATTAATTCCTGAGATATGCATATGTCTATACTAGCAATTTTTATGGAATCCATAGTTGGGTCTTTACTTCCTCTCTCTAAAAGTTTATTAATCAAGATATTCGGCACCACTATCTTCTCAGCGGGATCGAAATGAGATCGGAGTAAACTGTTAAAACCGAAAGGCTCATTTAATTCGGCACTTTATTTGGCTTGTCTATCAACCAACTCAACAATAGCAACTCTTTATTGCGTTGTTTGTCAACTCTCTTGTTATTCAAAATCTCATTTCTGAAGTTATGCTTATAGATTTGGTCCAAACATTTGTTTAATATCTATCTTGACATTCTGAGAAGAGTAGTCGGCACATATTATGTGGATCTGCTTTTACATTTTCATTCTCTCTAAAAATGGATTTCATACTTTTCTTGGTGACAACATCTTGTCGGCATTACAAATGGGACTGCTCGGCCAAATTCATATGTAGTCTACCATTTATCTGTTTATTGTTTGTTTCTCAACACTTACCTTGCAGTTGATTGTTAACGTAGTTGTGTACCTATGTTAAAAACAAAATTGTTCTTCACTTTTTCACTTTTTCTTTGTCTAGACGAAACTAACATAAACAGGGCCATGAGTTATTATAAAACAATTTTTAAGGTTTTTAGTTCATAATTTGTGCTAGTCTAAGGCAATCTCTCTCTCTCTCTCTCTCTCTCTCTCTATATATATATATATATATATATAAGAATTCATTTGTCATGAACGACTCATTTTGATGCCGACCAAAATCTCGGCAAAACTAAACAAGTTGCATGTGTAAAGAAGTCTGGCCGACAGTCGGGTTGACACTAGAATCACAAGTATTCCAACAAAGGTTATTTAGCAAACCATGTTCGGCAGCTCTTCCATCTTTCTCGGTATCACTACACTCCCCAAGTTTCCCATCGTTGCAACCCAGTCTAGCCGCGACGAACCTTGCAGAAGGCTACTTGGCATGACCACACATGGATCTTTGTACTAAACCATTCTGCGTTCACCGGCCATTCCAATTACCTGCCCCTTTGTATGACGCCGTTTTGAATAACAATGCCGAGAAGACAACACTGAACACGCACTGCCAAACACACGTAAAACTGGCACTTACGCATCCTATCTGCTCAGGAATGCTGCCATCTCCATACCACGGCTTAAAGGCAACGTGCACCTCATGATTACAGTGGGTCTTTATTTCATTTATTAGCAAGGTTTTTGGCAAAGTAAAGCACCAAGAAATTACCCACCAAGATCGGCCAACTCCACTTCATTGAATGCAACAAGTTCGGCGCTGACAGAATTATAAGGGCCGACCCATACTTCAAACCAAACCTGAATTTTCATCACCTCGACATCGAGTTTTCTAAAAATGATGGTATTATCTACTCAGCGTCAAGATCAATCGACTCGGCCGACGTCATCCCAGCTTCATCAGTTTGGCAATCACTTTGCACCCATCTCAACTGAGTAAATTTAGATAGACAATCAACTCCTCTCTCCAGAGTGTTCTTGACAAACCACCCAAGAAAGGATGTGGGAAAATCAGAGGTTGCTTAAACGCATGTAGCTCGGCCAAATGTTGATGCCACACGAAGTGATTACCACTTCGTCACCACAAATGATAATATTCAACCTTTATGCATCTCGTTCCAACTCCAATTCGGCAACTGATCAGTCACCGAAATGGGACAATGACGATCTAATGTTACGTTGCCTAGCAAATGGCTGACTCGCTTCAATCTCACTTCGCAATATTTTTTACTCGGCGTCACCATTGGCCCATCAACTTGCCAGTTCATCTCTGCCTTTGAAGTTCAGCGCTAGCACTCTAATTAAATTATTCGGCAACTTCAAATAGCCAATCGACCACGTTGCCAAAATAAAGATACCAAGGTATAAAGAAATATTTTCGGCGTAAGCAAAGAGCTAATGAGTGATCATTGCCAACTAAGCTCTCGGTGAAGAAAAAGAAGACAAGGCAACCAAATCATTTCGGCGAGAGTTATTCAGCATTTAAGCCATTGCATGTGCACTTTGCCAGTGTCGAGATTCATAGTAAATTTCCCGGCAAAGCGACAAAGTTGCTCCATGGTGCCATACCTCGTACAAAACTACTCGGCTGCCCATACGTTAGCATTAGACAATCCCGCTCCATTCTCTACGTTATTCGGCTCGCAACATTTCTTATTCGACACATTCTTTGACATTAATATTATTCCACAACAATATTCGGTAACTTTGTGACTTATTCGGCACTAATATCTCGGCATAGAACTATCATCTCGGTTTGCCAAAATCCACATCTGAACATACCACAGGATTCATATCGGCTCAAAGAGTCCAAACCCACGAACCCGAGAAGTCAAGAAGTAACCAAAGTATGCCGAAAATTGCGATACGGCTCACATTTTCCGACAACTGAAATTTTTGAAGTTGTCAAACTCAAGTTTTACCCATACTAACGTGAAGTACTCATTGAGACGAGGGCAACGCTACAAACCGGGTCAAAATCGGAGCTCAAATGAAGCTGTACGGGCCGCTCAAAGTTTGCCCAGAAAATAAATTCTTTCGCTAGAGAAGACGATCCAGCAATATGTGAAGAAATAATCATGTGCTTCGCGGTTGCGTTACACCTTGGTGATCTAAGCTGTTAAATCCATTTTGGCTATAATTATGCCATCAGGAGTCTGATCACAGCAATCCAATAGTCCTTTCCAGCTATCTGACACATTCCAGGTCCATTCGTACAGTCAAAATTTGCAAATTTAGCTCCAAAAAAAAAAAACAAAAACAAAAATATATATATATATATATTACAGAATTTATTAAAAAAATTGAGCGCAATGGCTCACTTCACATATCACTAAGCACCCTACTTTGTCTTGACTTCATTCCGATTTTGCCACGGCACCGAACAAGGGCACGGAATCTGTTTCAAATTGTTATCGGTCTACTCGGCAATTTTGGCCCAAGTCAATTTTATTCCTTCCAAATAACAAATCTTATTCAAAAGCAATGGGGCAAATATACGTTGGACAAGAAGCTCAACTCCACTAAATTGGCAACCACTGCCGACCAAGTTCTTAGCAAACCTAACCCCGAAGGAATGCCAACACGTCGCCGACCAAACGATTGGCACAATTGCCGACCCAAGTGTAAACGGACACCGATGTTTTGACACTAGTTACTCGGTCAATGGTTCAATATATATATATTTTTTATTGTGATTGTCAACACAATCCACACAGAGAAAATTGTCTGCAGAAATTTCTCTGGTATGATATTAGTATAAATTCACAGAGAAATTTAACTTGTATCGTCTCAAGGGGATGCCTATATGATCATGTAATTTGTAACGCTTTGTGTTGGTACAAAACAATCATCAAACTCAACAAAACACAAAGCGCACAGTAATTGCAAGTGCCAGTTTTGGGGCAATACATTACACACTTGGCAGTCGGCAATTCGCATTTGGCAATCGGCAGTTCGCATATTGTTGTTCGCCGTCATTTTACCAAAGCTGAATTTTCCCTGCAACATAAGGCAATGGGAATCTGCATTCCTTCCGACTAACACCTGTCATTCTAAAACAATGGGGCAAGTCTACCTTGGACTAACGCAATCCGAGCAACTCGGCAATTAAATAGTTGGCCCAATATCTACTTGACAATTCCATATAAGCGAAGCAACATTATTGGTGATTAAAACATCCACCTTATTCGATATAGGATGCATTATTCAAAGTCCTTGCCATATTGGCACTCGGTCGCCACTTAAAGTCAGTAAAAGTCTCCGAGTACCGCGTAATCTTCGCACTCGGCATGGAACACCATCAGCAAAGGCCTACACCCATGCCCGGGGGTTAGAATACCGTGGCCTACACCCATGCCCGGGGGTTAGAATACCGCGGCCTATACCTACGCCCGGAGGTTAAAATACTGCGGCCTACACCTACACCTGGAGGTTAGAATACCGCGGCCTACACCCTCACCCGGGGGTAATAATACCGTGGTCCATTTTTTGGCTGATAGATCTACTTTATTTAATCTGTCTTATTTGGTTCAGGCAATCATTTCCGTGCTCGGCATATAGAAATATTTCTAGCTCGACACGAAAGTCCATATTTGGAAGCAATCTTTGCACTCGGCAATATATTACACCCTTGTCCGGGGTTATAATACCGCGGCCTACACCCACGCCCGGGGTACCGCAGCCTACACCCATGCCCGAGGGTCATAATACCGCGGCCTACTGCCCTTGCCCGGGGGTAACAATACCGTGGCCCATCATTATGATTTGTTTGTATTCCTTTCTGGGTTTTAGCTCACCCCCCCTCGTCGTATGATTGACATATATACATTTATACATACATTCAAGCATACATGCAGTCATTCATTCATACATTTTATTCATTTATCCAAAGTGTTCTTTATCAAAAACCTAACAGCTATTTAAACGGCGTAACTTGACAAGAAAAAACTCTCATTCCTTCTACCACAGGCAATGAAAGTTTTGGGGCAATTATGGGAGCAAGAAAAATATAGGTACAAGCTTATTGGGCCTAAATCAAACAAAGCCTACAAGGGTCCAGCCCAAATAAATATCACACCCCCCCCCCATCTATATAAAGGGGGGGCATCCCAAGTGGAAGGTATGTTCTCTTTCACTACACTACACACCAATCACTCTACTCTTTCTAGACTTTCATTCTACTTAACAGAGGACTAACTTCACCATCGGAGTGCCTCCGGCCGGCTACCCCGGTTGGGTGGCGCCGATCATGCTCGTCTTTGTAGGTATACCAGGACCAAGTTCATCTCTTCGTTGGGTCTCTACAATCCATGTGGGAGGATATTTTATGGTCTCACACTGTGTTTGAGCTTGATCTCATGCATAAAAAAGTAAGGCAAAGGGTGTATAGTTTACTCACCCTTTGTGAAAGTATACCTTGGCCATTACATGATCCAACTAAATTTCTTTTTTGGCATCAGCAACAGGTTCTGCTCATCGAATGCACAAAAATTGCAAGTCAATTTTAGAACCCGAAATCAAAATCGTAGCAAAAAATAATAGAGGCACATTTCCAATTAATACACCTACACATAGACGTTCTTATGGAAAGAACAATATCTCCAGAACAACAAAATAAAAGGATGAAGAATTAACATAAATCCACCAACAATATTTCTAGTTAATAAAACAATGCAGCACTAGATTTGTTTTAAAAATATGTACATATATATGTACACCATAAATTACAGGCTAAAATACTTTCATATTATATAAACCCTAAGATTTGGCACTATTTTCTCTATATTTCTCATATTACAACATATCTTTTGCGTTTCAAAACCAAAACTCACAGAAGACAGAGGAATTACAGGATCGAGTCCAGTGGAGGAAGGAAGATTGATGAGAGACTGAAGGGAAGAGGGCAGCAACCAGAGATAAGGTAGCGACCAGAGAGAAGGACATGATTGGTGCGGCTCATGATCGGCTGTGCGAGAGACGAAGGGGCAGCGTTGTTCGAGGGAGTGTAGTCGGTGGCACTCTCTCTATAGTCGGCGATGCAGGAGAGCGAGAGGGAGAGGGAGAAAAGAAGACATAAAGGTCTTCAAATTGAGAATGAGATGGAGCTTCAAGGGTGAAAAAAATTTCTTTATTGATGGTCACCTATTTTGGCAATTAAAAATTATGGCAAATGCAAAACGGTGTAGTTTTGAAAAATTATTATTGGCGACTAAAGTAATTAGGTCTCTGTAAATATCATTTATATTTTATGTGACTAAAAAATGGTTTTCTCCAAAAATAATACATTTGGCGGCTAAATGTTTTGTTGCCATATATTAATTTGGTCACAAAAACTTTTCCCTAACTCCTGCGCATAAATTTCACTTAGCGCCAAACTCAACAGCGACGAACAAAGTCAATTCGTCGCCAATAGTTTTGTTGAAATATATGGTCGCCAATTATGTACACTTGGCAACTAATTTCTGTTTTAGTTTCCAAAAAATGTCATCAAAAATGTTTTTTCTTGTAATGGGCTGGTAAGTCAAGTTTCATAAAGTAGTAAGTAGAATCTCATTGAGCAGTAACTGTGATTTTGATAAAGTAGTAAGTACAGTCTCATTAAATAGTAAATGTAGTTTAAATGAGTGTTAAGTCAAGTCTGATAAAATAGTAAGTAGAGTCTTATTGAGTAATAAGTGTTGTTTAAATGACTGATAAGTCAAGTTTGTTAAAGCAGTAAGTAGAGTCTCATTGAGTAGTAAGTGTGATTCAAATGAGTGGTAAGTCAAGCCTGATAAAGTAGTAAGTACAGTGTTATTTAGTAGTAAGTGTGGTTTAAATGAGTTTAATAACCATTTGAAAACACAACACTTGTCATTCCTTCTCATTCTACTTGCAACTCTTTGTGGCTCAACTCACCACTTACCATCCATTTTACCACCTAGTAAGTATCAAGTTTGTTAAAGTAGTAAGTAGAATCTCATTGAGTAGTAAGTGTGATTCAAATGAGTGGTAAGTCAAGTCTAATAAAGTAGTAAGTACAATGTTATTTAGTAGTAAGTGTGGTTTAAATGAGTTTAATTACCATTCGAAAACACAACACTTGTCATTCCTTCTCATTCTACTTGCAACTCTTTGTGGCTCAACTCACCACTTACCATCCATTTTACCACCTACTAAATATCAAGTTTGTTAAAGTAGTAAGTAGAGTCTCATTGAGTAGTAAGTGTGATTCAAATGAGTGGTAAGTCAAGTCTGATAAAGTAGTAAGTACAGTGTTATTTAGTAGTAAGTGTGGTTTGAATGAGTTTAATTACCATTCGAAAACACAACACTTGTCATTCCTTCTCATTCTACTTGCAACTCTTTGGGGCTCAACTCACCACTTACCATCCATTTTACCACCTAGTAAGTATCAAGTTTGTTAAAGTAGTAAGTAGAGTCTCATTGAGTAGTAAGTGTGATTCAAATGAGTGGTAAGTCAAGTCTAATAAAACAGTAAGTACAGTGTTATTTAGTAATAAGTGTGGTTTAAATGAGTTTAATTACCATTCGAAAACACAACACTTGTCATTCTTTCTCATTCTACTTGCAACTCTTTGTGGCTCAACTCACCACTTACCATCCATTTTACCACCTAGTAAGTATCAAGTTTGTTAAAGTAGTAAGTAGAGTCTCATTGAGTAGTAAGTGTGATTCAAATGAGTGGTAAGTCAAGTCTGATAAAATAGTAAGTACAGTGTTATTTAGTAGTAAGTGTGGTTTAAATGAGTTTAATTACCATTCGAAAACACAACACTTGTCATTCCTTCTCATTCTACTTGCAACTCTTTGTGGCTCAACTCACCACTTGCCATCCATTTTACCACCTAGTAAGTAGAGTCTTATTGAGTAGTAAGTGTGATTTAAATGAGTGGTAAGTCAAGTCTGATAAAGTAGTAAATAAAGTCTTATTGAGTAGTAAGTGTGGTTTAAATGAGTTTAATTACCATTCAAAAATCAATCTTCATCCGTCTGCTTAGTTAGCTTATGGGGAATGAGCCGGCCATGCAAGTTGACAAGTGGATGAGGATTGATTTGACGGCTAGGCTTTATTACTTTGGGCATTTTTCGTGCTATTTTCTAATAGTTATTTACTTTTTTGGGATAAAAGTTTTTAATCTTTATTTTTTATAATAAAAAATAATGACAACTTTTATATTTCATAAATAGTTATAATTACTAATTAATAAAAGGTCATTTTATTGACAGGTAAAGCATAAAGTATAACATCATTTTGTAGAATGCCAACAAAAAATATAACAAACAAATTGTTATGTTTCAAAATATATAAAAAGACATAATTGTCAATGTATATCTATTCATTTTCTTAAGTAAAAATTCGTCACCAAATCTCTACCAAACAATGGGTACTCATAAATCGGGTGGCTTCCTATTCGCCATCTATTTGAATGTAGGCTTATTAAAAAATATATATATTCGCATCCATTCACTCGGACCATTGAAATTGCTCATTTTGTAGCGAATTGGTGACAGGTTTAATGGATGCTTGCCTAGACCTAATTTCTATTATGGCTCTATAAATTGAGTATCATTGAGTTGTAAGTAAGGTTTGATGTGATTTGAGAAGTTGGTTAAAAGATGACTTTTTGGCTTTTTTATCCTTGTGTGTAAAAATGTAAGAGGTGATGTGGCACAAAATAGGTTAAAAGCTAAAGAGTACTGCTATTAGCATCCCATAAATTATTTTGGACCCTTAGTTCTTAGGTTTTTTTTTTGTTACAATAATAACCTCAAATAAAATTACTACAAAGAACATCATTAATTTTGGGGCACCTCGTCTCATAATTAAACTTACACACTTACTACATCGTGAATTAGGGTTAATGTGAGCAATTACCACCATTACCACTCATCCATCTTCTCCAAATCCCACATTCAAAACGTACCCACTCTTAAAACCTTGAAAACCCTTTGGCGGTAACATTTCGATGGTAATGGTGGCAACCATTTGATTACCTACACTTCTCTGGCAATGACAATGAGTAGAAGTTTTTCTAGCAACCATAACTCCATAAGATGAGAGGAGGTTCATAGCTTTAATATTGTTTTGAGCTCAGATGATATTAGCCTTGTCAGGGTAAGTTTCTTGAAAAAAATGGCAAAAATAATAAAATATGTTCGTCATTTTTTCGGGACTGAACTCCCGAACATATGATTAAATTTAGGAACACAGGCCCGAACATTGTTTATTTGTTCGAGAATCAGTAACCGAACATTATTAATAGGTTCGGACCTATTTTATTGAGAAAACTAAACCATTTCTTATAAAAAAAAAAAAATTTGCAAGAGAAGAAATTATTATGAGAAAACTAAGAAATTATGTGTATATATAGAGAGAGAGAGAGAGCATACCAATTGCGACAATGGTGAATGAGGCAGCAGAGACAGTAATCACAATGCCTCTTCTTCTTCTTCTTTGTGGGCTTTGTTAGGGGTTTTTTTTTTGGAAGTGAGGTTTTTTTTTGGGGTGTGGGGGTGTGGGATGTGTGCATTCAATGAGTGGAATGTTTTCATAAGGATAATTTTGATATTATTTAGGGGAAAAAGAAATTTTCAGGGTTTCAAAATTTAAAAGTTAGGGTCCAAAGAAATAGGGAATCCAAAAAAATTCATGGAGTGCTATAGCATCACTCAAGCTAAAAGCTAGTTTTTTTTTTTTTGGCTTCCCAAACGGCCCCTGAGTAGTAGTTAGATAAAGTAGTAAATGGAGTATTATTGAATAGTAAGTCAAGTCTGATAGTAAGTCGAATCCTATTAAGTACTAAATGGAGTTTGATTGAATAATAAATCAATTATAATGAATAGTAAGTAAAATATTGTTGAGTATGATATAGGGGAAATTATTCAATAATCCCGGAATGCCACGTGGCCATAGTCCAAGCCAATCACCAACTACTTAGTCCCATGTTGTTCCCTGTCACGACCCAAACCGCCCCTATGGGTTTAGCATCGTAACAGGCCAGTAATCCGTGATTACCAAAGGCATGATTAACAGTAATAACAGTAATACAGAGTACAGGGGCTGACGGAAGCCAAAACAGTAATAAAAGATGTCCAATGAGCTGTGACAGTCTGTATACAAAAATACTTTTCATAACATAATCACATTCAGAACAAAAACAGTATATACATACATCATATACAATCATTCAGATTACAGACCAAGTCCCTACCATAACAGTACAGTAACAATCTATACAGTCGATACAAAATAGAGACAGAAAAGGGGGAATCTAAAACGCCCCGAAGCAGCCTTAGCTTGGCAGCACTTGGAACCTCGCAGTGAGGCACGTTGGTTGGCTTAACAAAAAGAGAGTTTACACCCTACGCCCCTAACTCCAATCCGGTTCCTGGACACCTACATATATATATAAACAGTGAGCTAAAGCCCAGTGAATAACACATGCGTAAAGAGGTTAAGAATGAATGTCCTTTCAGTATTGAAAACAGTCATTTGAACAGTATATCAGTTATTCGATCATAGCAGTCATAAGTGGTACATCCAATAGCAAACAGTACAGTAGGTCTTACCAGACCGAACAGTCAATTGATGGCCATTATATCAGTAAACAGTAGTGGTTCCAAACATGGAAACCAGCAGAGATCTCTGTAACAGTAGTAGTAACAGCTCAGTAACAGTATATTGCTGTGGATGCCACGAATACAGTTCGCAACTAGGACAAACATTCATTCAGTAAACAGTGTCATTTCATTAAGTAGTACAGCCATTTGTTCAGAAAATAATCTCAATTGAACATATCTTTACAATAGTGTTACACACAGAGCACTGGGCTATAAGCAGCTAGAGCGTCCTCGGATGCCAACCCTACACAGTTACAGAACGAACACACACTAAGGTACACAGTTGGGAAATAATAACTTCATCCCTAATTTTCCTCGGTGTGGTTCTACATCAATATCCTCATTAAGATGCCTTAAACTAGGCCTAGGAATGCCTAGGATGAAATGAGGATGCAAAGATGTACTTTAAAACACTTTTCAGAATTTTCAGAAAACAAGGGTCTCGTTCGAGCGTAGTTTTCTACGCTCGAGCGGACATGCAGACAAAGGAGCTCCACTCGAGCGTGACTTTCCTCGCTCGAGCGGATTGCAAAAGTACTGGATGCATGAAATTCACGCTCGACGGGCGCTCGACCCCCGCTCGAGCGTGAGACACAAGTCCTCGCTGAGCGGACTATAACACTGCAAAGTGCTGGATACACGCATTTCATCAGCTCGAGCGCTCACTTGCCCTCGCCTCGAGGCGTAACTGCATGAACACAAGGCGTACGCTCCCCGAGCGATGGATTCCTCGCTCGAGCGTGAGTCGAAAATCGTAGATATTCCAGATTTGAACCTCAAGCTCCAAAGCTCACTTTAATGCATCAAATTCTGATCCTTTTTGGACTAATTTTCTGGGAAAACACTTGTAAACTCATATATGACATTGTATCAAGGATCAATTTGAGAAATCAAAAGCCAAAGTAGTTCAATTGAGCACAATTTTCATCCCAACAGTTCAAACACTAATTAGAATGGTGACATGGCAATGCTCAACCAAATTCAAAGCTCAATGCAAGTCAATATGCGTCTAAACTTCGCAAAACATGCATGAATTTCATGTACCCAGAACTTAAAACACGCATGTAACAATTTTCATGAACATTAACTCAACACTTCGATATAAGGACATGCATGCATGGATTAAGCTCAATTCAACATGTTAGAACCAATTCTAGACTTAGATTCACTATTGACTGCATGAACCAATGCAAGAATCAACTCAACTCACAAACCAAGAAGACAAATTCTCTCCTTAGGTCTTTATTCAGAGTCTAAAAGTTCAATTTGCCATATTCTCTCTTCATTCTTCCAAGTTTCAAGCAATTTGAGATGGAATCAGCTTTCTCCTACTACTCTCTCTCTCTCTCTTCTCTCTCAGTCGGTTGTTCTCTCAAAATGGTTGAGCAAAAGGTGATGTCTTAAGTGTACTCAAGCCTCAAGGTGTTGGAGAAAGTGGCCCACTAAGCAGGCAATTTGGAAATAAGTCCCAACTTTTTGTAAATTAGCATTATTTAATCCAATTTAAACATACCAAATCACATTTCAATTAATATATTATAAAATTTACATAAATTCTGAGTCAACAATAACACTAATCATTTTCAAGATTCGGCCAGCCGATAAGGCTTCAATTTGCAGTTTGAAAACATAACATATGAACAGATCATTTAATAGTCAACAGATAGGCATGCATTTAAACTAACACACTCAATCAATTAGCTCAAAATTTCAATCATTTCAATTACTTATCATGATCAGTCTCAGTTTAGCAGTAATCAGCGGTGTTATCAGTAAACAGTAGTGAGGGGTTGTCACATTCTGCCCTCCTTATAGAAGAGTTTGGTCGCTCAAACTCGAATTAACCTTCATTTTTGGAAGAAAACAGGATTGCAGTCAGGAACATTCAAGGATATCTCTTCATCATATCATCTTCCCTCTCCCAAGTGGCATACACGCCACCATGGTTTTGCCAGTCAACTTTCACTAACGGAATTTCCTTGTTCCTTAACTTCTTGATCCGTCGGTTTACAATCTGAATAGGTCGTTCTTCATAGGTGTAGTCGTCACTTAGTACTACACGGGTAGACTCAATCACATGGAAGGGATCCTGGAGGTAATCCATCAACATTGAAATATGGAACACATTATGCATATGCTCCATTTCAGGAGGAAGCGCTACTTGATACGCCACTGGATTAATCTTTTCGATAATCTCATACGGTCCGACATATCGCGGCACTAACTTGCCTTTAACCCCAAAACGGGTCTGCCCTCTCATCGGTGTCATTTTAACAAAAACATGATCACCAACTTCATATTCTCTGTCTCGCCTTTGGATATCCGCATAACTTTTCTATCGGCTTTGTGCGATTTTCAGTCTCTGTTCAATCAGTTTCACCTTTTCAGTAGTTTCCTGTACAATCTCGGGCCCAAGCAAAGGCCTATCTCCAACTTCTGCCCAGCAGATAGGAGATCGACATTTCCTGCCATATAAAGCCTCGAAAGGCGCCATACCAATGCTTGAATGAAAGCTGTTGTTGTAGGCGAATTCAGCCAACGGTAAGTGGCTTTCCCAATTTCCCGAAAAATCAAGGACACACATTCTCAGTAAATCCTCCAGAGTCTGGATAGTTCTTTCTGACTGGCCATCTGTCTGAGGATGGTACGCACTACTCAGTCTTAGTTCAGTACCCAATGCTGTTTGCAAGCTTTGTCAAAATCTCGATGTAAACTTCGAGTCCCTATCAGAAACAATGGACACAGGCACTCCATGCAATCTAACAATCTCATCAATATAGAGTATAGCCAATTTGTCCGCATTATAAATTGTTTTGACGGGTAAGAAGTGAGCAGATTTAGTCAATCTATCAACAATAACCCAAATTGAATCCATATCTTTACTGGTGCGAGGTAAACCAACAATGAAATCCATAGTGATCTGTTCTCATTTCCACTCTGATATCGGTAAGGGTTGCAGTAAACTTGTAGGTCGTTGATGTTCGGCTTTAACTTGTTGGCAATGAAGACATTTCGACACAAAGTCAGCAATCTCTTTCTTCATTCCTGGCCACCAGAAATTCAGTTTCAAATCTTGGTACATTTTCATATTCCCTGGATGGATAGACAACTTTGAATTGTGGCCCTCTTGTAGAATTCTTCTTTTTAGTTCAGAATCATTCGGTACGCATAATCTTCCCTGAAATTTTAACATATTATTCTCAAATTTGAAATCCGGCCTCAGTTTGGATTCCTGTTCTTTGATGATCTTCCTCAAGAAGTCATCCTGTTGCTGTTTCTCTTTCATCTCTTCAATCAGTGCCGATTGAGCAGAAATAGCGGCTATTGTTCCACCTTGTTCACGTAAAACAATCTCAATTTCAAGTTTTTCAAGGTCACATAGCAATTCTTTCTGCCCGGTGAGTAAACAGGCTAAATTTCCAATCGATTTTCGACTCAGTGCATCAGCAACGGTGTTAGCTTTTCCTAGATGGTACAAAATTTGCAGGTCATAGTCTTTTATCAGTTCTAACCATCTCCGCTGCCTCATGTTCAGTTCTTTCTGTGTGAAGAAGTATTTCAAACTCTTGTGGTCTATATACACCTCACATGTTGCCCCATAAAGGTAGTGATGCCAGATTTTCAGTGCAAACACTACGGCAGCAAGTTCCAAGTCATGGGTCGGGTAGTTCTTTTCATGCAGTCTCAGTTGTCGGGAAGCATACGCAATCACTTTACCATTCTGCATTAAAACACATCCCGAACCCTTATAAGAAGCATCACTATATACAGTATAACCATCCGTACCTGAGAGTAAGGTGAGAATCGGTGCAGTCACTAGTCGAGTTTTCAACTCTTGAAAAGCTGATTCCCTCTGATCGGTCCAGTCAAATGATATCCCTTTCTGAGTCAGCTGTGTCAGTGGTAGGGCAATTTTGAAGAAATCTTTGACAAACCTTCTGTAATACCTGGCTAAGCCTAGAAAACTTTGGACTTCAGTAACATCTGTCAGTCTAGGCCAGTTCACTACTGCTTCAATTTTCTGTAGGTCAACGTAATACCATCTTTACTCATCACATGTCCTAAAAACATCACACTGTCTAGCCAAAATTCACATTTAGTTAGTTTTGCATAAAGTTTCTGTTCTCTTAGGGTCTGTAGGGCAATGTTCAAATGATGTTCATGTTCTTCCGTGCTTTTGGAATAAATCAAAATGTCATCTATGAATACGACAATAAAGTCATCAAGGTATGGTTTGAAAATTTTGTTCATAAGGTCCATAAATGCAGCAGGTGCATTGGTAACTCCGAAAGGCATAACTAAGAATTCATAATGTCCATACCTCGTTCGAAAGGCAGTCTTTTCAATGTCCCCTGTCTTGACTTTCAACTGGTGGTATCCAGATCTAAGATCAATCTTGGAGAACACTTGGGCACCCTGTAACTGGTCAAATAAATCATCAATGCGAGGCAATGGATATTTATTTTTCACTGTTACCTTGTTCAGTTCACGGTAGTCAATGCAGAGTCTCAGTAAGCCATCTTTCTTTTTCACAAATAGGACTGGCACGTCCCACAGTGAAGTACTGGGCCTGATGAACTTTTTATCTAACAGTTCTTACAGCTGAACTTTCAACTCTTTCTATTTGGTAGGTGCCATTCTGTACGGAGCTTTAGATACGGGCTGTGTACCCGGAATCACATCAATGGTGAACTCAATCTCCCTATCAATCAAATCCCCTGGCAGATCATCTGGGAAAACATTTGGAAATTCTCTGACTATAGGAATACTGTCCACATTAGTTTTATCATCAGTAGGTACAGTCAATACAGAACATAGATACCCTTTACACCCATTTCTAATCAGTTTAAAAGCTTTCATGGATGATATCGGATACGAGGGAGGTACTACTCCAACTCCGTTAAACACAAATTCAGGCAGTCCGGGTGGACAAAAAATAATTTGTTTTGTTACACAGTCTATGGTAGCATGATATTTCGTTAACCAATCAATTCCCAATATCATATCAAAATGATCAATATTCAATGGCAGTAAATCAATGTACAAATGCGCATCTTCAACAATAATTTCACATGCAGGGTACATATAAGCACAAGTCATGGATCCCCCAACAGATGAAGATACAGCTAACGGATAGTTCATGGGTTCCAATGGTCTATTCAATTTTTGCGAAAAAGCATGCGATACATATAAATGTGTAGACCTCGAATCAATCAAATCATACGTATTTTGAGCATAAATTGAGAGTATACCTGACACAACGGTCTCGGTATACTGTACATCTCCCGGTACGAGTATGAACACTCGGCCTTGCCTCATAGGCTCTTCTCCAGTAGCTTTGGGGTTGGGTTTCGGTGGAGCAGCTGATGTTGCTGCGCTTGGTGTAGCTTTACTATTGCCTTGAGGAACAGAAGGGCAATCTTTGACCATGTGGCCCACCTTGCCACACCTGTAACAAGCACCTGAAATTTTATAGCAAACCCCCTTTATGACTCTTACCACATTCAGAGTGGGGCAGTATAGAACGGTTTCCTTGTCTAGAACTGGTTGTTGACCCTGTATTCTGCTTTTTGTTCAATGAACTGTTCCGACCTTTCTTAAATTTAAAACCCGTCTCTTACCACGCCATTCAGACGCTGGTGTTTCAGTCTGTTTCAATGCTTCGATGTTCAACTCAGCCATTATTGCTCGGTCAAGAACATCCACATACTTCAGCAATTTCAAAACGTTGATTCTGTCAAGAATTTCTACATTAAGGCCTCCTTCAAACTTCCTGGCCTTCTTGTAGTCAGTGTCCACCATGTGTGGTGCATATCGGGCAAGTTCAGTAAACTTTGATTCATACTCTGCTACCGACATGGTGCCTTGTTTCAGTTGTTTGAATTCGGTCACCTTTCGGTCCCTGACACACTGTGGGAAGTATTTCTCAAAGAAGGCTCCCTTAAACTGAGCCCAAGTCATAACGGTGTCGGTGTCACGGACAAGCATCCACCACCTTCTAGCTTCCGCTTGCAAAGTAAAGGTAGCCAATAGCACCTTATGTGCTTCAGAACATGGAAACACTTCAAATAATTTTTCAGTTTCTAGCACCCACGCTTTGGCCTTCAATGGTTCAAGGCCTCCCTGAAATCATGGCGGTTTCATCTTACTGAACTTTTGTGTTAGAGTAATGATGTCATCATTCACATTCTGTTCCGGCTGTACTGGAAGAGGTGGGGGCTGTTGGTTTTGTTACTGTAGCCTTAAGGCCTCAGTCAACATTTCAACTGTTCTTTCTAGCCTTGCCATTCTGGCCTTAGATGATTCAGTTTCATCAGCAGTTCTTGCGTTCTCCATTTTACTATAGGCAATTATGGCTATTATAAACATAGACAGTTGCATACTTAACATATTAACACATTAGCACGTATATTCATGTCATGGCCATACACACTTATCAATGCTCATGCACTGCCCTATTCACTTTTCTAGGACATCCTATAGCTCATTTGGACACGTGTGTGCGGTACAACTCGTGGTTTAGTATCGCTTTGATACCACTCTATCACGACCCAAACCCGCCCCAAGGGGTTTATCCCCGTAACCGGCTAGTAATCCGTGATTACCAAAGGCATGCTTAACAGTAATAACAATAATACAGAGTATAGGGCTGGCGGAATCCAAAACAGTAATAAAAGATGTCCAATGAGCTGTGACAGTCTGTATACAAAAATACTTTTCATAACATAATCACATTCAGAACAAAAACAGTATATACATACATCATATACAATCATTCAAGTTAGGGACCAAGTCCCTACCATAACAGTACAGTAACAATCTATACAGTCGATACAAAACAGAGACAGAAAAGGAGAAATCTAAAATGCCCCGAAGCAGCCTTAGCTTGGCAGCACTTGGAACCTCGCAGTGAGGCACGTTGGTTGGCTTGACAAAAAGGGAGTTTAAACTCCACGCCCCTAACTCCGATCCGGTGCCTGGACACCTACATATATATATAAACAGTGAGCTAAAGCCCAGTGAATAACATATGCGTAAAGAGGTTAAGAATGAATGTCATTTCAGTATTGAAAACAATCATTTGAACAGTATATCAGTTATTCGATCATAGTAGTCATAAGTGGTACATCAAATAGCAAACAGTACAGTAGGTCTTATCAGACCGAACAGTCAATTGATGGCCATCATATCAGTAAACAGTAGTGGTTCCAAACATGGAAATCGACAGAGATCTCCGTAACAGTAGTAATAACAGCTCAGTAACAGTATATTGCTATGGATGCCACGAACACAGTTCGCAACTAGAACAAACATTCATTCAGTAAATAGTGTCATTTCATTAAACAGTACAGTCATTTGTTCAAAAAATAATCTCAATTGAACATATCTTTACAATAGTGTTACTCACAGAGCACTGGGCTATAAGCAGCTAGAGCGTCCTCGAATGCCAATCCTACACAGTTACAGAACGAACACACACTAAGCTACACAGTTGGAAAATAATAACTTAATCCCTAATTTGCCTCGGTGTGGTTCTACATCAATATCCTCATTAAGATGCCTTAAACTAGGCCTAGGAATGCCTAGGATGAAATGAAGATGCAAAGATGTACTTAAAAACACTTTTCAAAATTTTCAAAAAACACGGGTCTCGCTCGAGCGTGGCTTTCTATGCTCGAGTGGACATGCAGACAAAGGATCTCCGCTAAAGCGTGACTTTCCTCGCTCGAGCGGACTGCAAAAGTACTGGATGGGTGAAATTCATGCTCGACGGGCGCTCGACCCTCGCTCGAGCGTGAGACACAAGTCCTCGCTCGAGTGTGCATTCCCTCGCTCGAGCGGACTGTAAACACATGCAAAGTGCTGGATACACGCAATTCACGCTCGAGCGCCACTTTCCTCGCTTGATCGGACTACATGAACACAAGGCGTACGCTCAAGCGTGGAGTTCCTCGCTTGAGCGTGAGTCCAAAATCTGGAATTTCTTGATTTGAACCTCAAGCTCAAAACTCAACTTTAATGCATCGAATTCGACCCTTTTGGGCTAATTTTCTGAAAAACACTTGTAAACTCATAATATGACATGTATTTTGAATAGATCACTCTTTAAATTTTAAATAGATAGATGTGTATTTCAAAAAAAAAAGAGTTTGGTTTGAATAATTAATCTTCTCTCTTATCTTTAAATAATATTTAACTATATACATTAAAATAATTTTAACAAATAGAAAAAAATGAATAAATACTAAAATTTGGAGAGGTATTTAAATAGGGAAAAAAATGAACAAATAGGGGAAACAATAGAACAGATGGGGAAAAAAATTAAACAGATAGTATATAAATGTGAATAGATCGATATAAATTTAAACAAATAATTAAAAAAGTCAACAGATAAATTAAGGTGTAAAATTGGAAATAAAATGTTAAGAATAACTTTTTACTTAATTATTTCACAAATGATGACTAATGTCTTATATCTTAACTTGGATTTTTCAACAATTCTCTATTTATAATTTATCTAAATTTAATTAACAAAAAAATGTCAAATTACCTACGTCTCTTGAGGTTTAGCTAAATTACAAATTTCTCATTAAAATTTCAAAAATTACATCCTGTCCCATTGCAATTAATGTCGTTGATAGAGATAGTAAATTGACTAAAATGTCCCTAATTTTGTTATATAGAGAATTGATAATATTTAATTGATACATTATGTCAAGTTAGTCAATAGTTATTCAGTATTTGTTTTAGAAATAAAAATAATAAAAAATAATTATCATTTTATATAATTTTATTTTTGAGAGGATAGAAATAATTTTTACAAATTAAATATATTTTTATTAAAATAGTTTCGATTTTATCAAAAAAACATTTTGAAATTTTTTTCGAAACAACAAATCAAACATGGTTCAAAAAACTTAGGTATTGTTTGGTTTAAAACTCAAATCATGATTTGAATAAAAAAATTTCAAAACTCATAACAAATTTTTTTTTCAAAACTCTATTTAAAAAAATAATTTCAATTTTTTTTATTTTGTTGTTTAAATTGTTTTTTATTTATTTATTTTTAAAAAACATTTTTTTGTTTTTATTTTGGAAGATTTTTTTAAAAAAAAAAATTGAAAAAAAAATATTTTATTATTTTTTAATTATTGGCCAAATAATTTATTATGATTTAGAAATATATGGGCGATCTAAGATTTTTTTAAAACTTAAAAAAATATTCAAAAAATAATAATAATAAACTAAAATATTTAAAATAAAAAAAATAAAAATATATTTAAAATAAAAATTATATATTTAAAATAAAAAGATATTTTAAAAAATACAGTGCACAAATGTAGTAATTACAGTGCACATTAAAAAAAATAAATAAATATTTACAATAAAAAATAGGGTTTTTTTTTTTAAGGTCCCTAGTATTAAGATTTTATAGGATAAAGAACATTCAATATTTTAATAATGTCTAAGGTCCCTCAAGTTGATCTAGAGAAAATTTACGTCACAGAGAAAATCGGTCCAAATTTCTCTAACTTTCCCTGATCTTCTCACTGTAAATTTCTCTGTCCTCCCCTTCTCCAAATTTCTCTACTTTCCATATACTTCCCACTCTCCCAGAGAAATTTCTCTGCATTTCCACAAATTACATCTCCAGATAAATTTTAAATTTCTCTGCCTTCCCTACTTCTCCTGGACTCAACACTCCAGAGAAATTTGAAAATTTCTCTGACTTCACCGGCCTTCAATTGGTCAAAATGAATCCAGAGAAATTTAATTTCTCTGACTTCACCGGCCTTTAATTGGTCAAAATGAATCCAGAGAAATTTGAAAACCCAGAAGAAATTGGTCAAAATGAACTCAGAGAAATTTGAATTTTCTCTAGGTTTGAGTGAAGAAGCTATAAAGATTTGAAATTTGAAATAAAAAAGTGAAATAGTTGTATGGAAATTTGTCGCTCTGTCCTGAAACACCTTTTCAACTTGTGGAAACAACTTGTGATCAACCCAGGGAAAATTTCTTCTAGCCCAAAGAAATAATATTGTGGATCAGAGAAAATTCCTACTACAAATCCATATATCAACTAAACATTGTAACTTTAACTTTGGATGTCCAATAACAAGCATTTTGTGGTAAACTCAAAACAACAGGACAACAACAGTCATGGAGGCACATTATATGTGCACAATGTTGATTTTGATACATTTAGGAATCCTTGCATTTATGTACGGTGCAACACAGTACAATAATTAACTTACCATATCCTTCCATGGAGATGATTTGCAGATCCCCTCCAAAATATCTGGTATATAAGCAGCTTATTGGAATTCCATATCCATAACCAGCCATTGTTGCTACATTGGTTGTTCCAAGTTCTGACCACTCATCCATGGGATTTTTGGCAGTACTGTAAAGATATGAAAACATTTCTCTGGATTCCCAGGATTTCTCTAGAGGAAGAAAATGATAAAGGCTTGAGTTAAAAATTTATCTAAGAAGTCTAGAATTTATCTGGAGAGAAATTTCAATTTTCTCTGAACAAAGTCAAAGAAATTTGTGAACAAAGCTAGAGAAATTTCAATTTTCTCTACCTTGTTTAAAATTATGAACAACACAGAGAAATTTTTCTCTAGTTTGATTAAAACAATTTCTCTAAACTCACTATTCCCAGAACCCATTTTCTTTGCTAAGAAAAGAGTTTCTTTCACTGCAACAAGGGCTTTGCTCTCAACTTCTAAAGGAATAGTTTTAAAGGATTTTCATAAAAGAACTCTCAAGGTATTTTTCATGAAAAGGATTTTCATGAAAAATGACACAGGAGCAAGCAAGTAACCCCCCCAATGTCACTTTCATCGCTCTCTCTCTCTGTCCTTCTCTATTTAATGGCAATTTTGTGGTCTCCCTTCCTCTCCTTCTCTATTTAATGGCAACTTTGTTGTAGCCTCCGTTCCTCTCATTATCACAATCTCACACCCAGAAGAAAAAACCCATCTCAGTCTCATCATTAATCTCTTACTATTATATATATATATATACCCACATAAATGGACTTACCCAATTCTTTTCACATGAATGAATCGCTATACGGATTCTTGACTAGGGTTTTGGAATTTTTTTCTGGTTGGGTCTTTGACTTAATTGTTGGTTATTATATACATATGTATACGAAGATATGAAAATGTTTATATGATTGAAAGTTGGGAATTGAGTGTATTGGACCGAAAGAGAAGACATTGTCCAGGTGTCTTTAGTGAGTGAAAGCCATGAATTTCAGTTGCTTTGGAGGATTCAAAATTGAGGAAGGAGGCTCGCAAGATCAATGGCGATCTCGACGTCAAGCTCTCTTCTTACGCAAAGCTCGGCTCTAGGTTCTCTCTCTCTCTCTCTCTACATATACATACTTACATATGTATCTATTTATGCATCTTAGATTCTCAGATCTTGCCTTATGAATTCAGTTTGCAAATGAGGTTTGATTTGAGTCAAATTTCTCTGTGATATATGGGTGTAGGAATTGAGGGACCTTAGACATCATAAAATAATATTGCAGATCTCTCCCTTTACTAAAAATGAGGGAAGGACCTTAGACTAATTTTCTCTAATTTCAATTTGAGTGCAAAAAATTAGAATCAAAGACTACAAAGTCGCAAAATTTTACGTTCTTTTCAAATATATTAAAAAAATTAAATTCAAGATTAAATCCAAGAGATAGTAGGGGTCACGTCTCCCTGCCCCGTATTTATTTTATTTTGTTTTTAAATTTGTGCAAGACGTGTCTCCTTTTTGGTTATCTACTAACATTACTCTACACCACTCAACGGTCGATATATGTGGATCTATCTCCCAATAACATGACAGGTCCCATTAAATTAACTAATAATAATATTATATTTATTATTTTTTTATACCAACTTCAATGTACTACTATGTTTGGTTTTAATTTTTTAAATTTAATTTTTTAAAAATTAAAATTTTAATTTTGTGTGTGTGTGTGTTTTTTTTTTGTTTTACCAAATTTTTAAAATTTAAATAATTTTTTTTACTTTTTTAGATACACCTTACTTAAATGTATCTAAAAAGTAAAATATTTATAAAAAAATATTTTAAAAAATCAATAATACAAAAATACGAAAAAATACGAAAAATGTACTGAATTTTCGTATTTTTTTTATATATATTTGGTATTTAGTATTTTTTAAAAGATTTATTTCGCAAATATTATACTTTTAAATATATTTATGTTAAGTGTATTTAAAAATTAAAAAAATTACTTAAAATATTAAAAAAATTCAGTAAAAATAAAAAAAAAACACGAAAAATAAAAAAATTTAACTTTCTGAAAAGTAAATTCTAAATTATGAAACCAAACAAGCTGTGTGTAATGAATATCACTATTTAAGTTTATGTCAAATAATATGAAAACTCATGAGTTGATACATGAAAGATAATATAATAAGATAGTAAGCGTAGTGTTACACATTAATTAATAATTGCAAAGTTGAGATATTTTATGTATTTGGTCTATGACCACCCAACAACTTCTTATCGTTTTTATCTTAATATTATCTTTGGTTAGTATTTTTTATATTTCTTTATAGTGTTATATAAATAAAAAGTTTAAACAAAAAAAATATATATGATAAATCTTGATTTTATGACTTTAGAGCAAATGCTCTAACAAGATGACCTATATTTGTAACAATATTACTCCCACATTATTTTTGTCAAAAATTTTGTATATAAATTTTATAGGAAAATAATATATATACTCACTTTTTAGACTTACTTTTTAAGCTCAGTGATGTATCAACAAGATGATTGATTGATAATTAGAGAATAAATAAGATATGTATATATATATATATAGAGAGAGAGAGAGAGAGAGGGAGAGAGAGAGAGAGTTGACTTGGATAATTTAATAGAATGCCACATCACTGGATCTAGAAAGTATATCTAATTTTTTTAATCTAAATTGCAATACTATATTTTATAAGGATATGAAGTTTTCTTTATAAATATATTTCTTTTGTTTTATTTTGGATAGGTAAGTCATAAGTTTTATACCAAAAAAATAGATATTATAATGAGGCTCATTACACGCCCAAAGGCAACAAACCCTTTGAAGAGGGAAACACACGCCTACCTTCTATACTAAAATCTAACAATGACATACAAGAAGAATCCAAATGCTAGGCCAGGCAACAATCAACGAGCATGCCTACGATTTCATAGGAGTCTTACGACTTGATTTCTTAGACTTTATAGAGAGGCTAACCTCTTGAGCAAGTTTAAGATTAGCGATTCTTTCAAGAAGCTTTTTCTTGGTATCCACTTTTGAAGATGGGTTTGTCCATGGAACAACGAAAGTTCCATCCGGAAGGGATTGCGGAGCTTATTTGGAACATGAAGATTGTCTAGGGGCTAACACATTTATATTACCCACATCATTGACAATTTCTTTCTCTTTCTTTGAAGCCACTTCATTTGGAATATCTTTTGAGGGGTTAGTCACTTTCAAGGAGGAGCAATTCGCATTAAGCACGCTCTTAAGATTTGCACAAAAAGAAACCTCCTCATTGGCTACACAAGTATTGAGAATATCAAATGCATTCGATGCAGATGGAGGAGGTATAGGAACAAAGTGACTCATAGGAATATTAACGACATCCTTGCTTTTTTTCTTTTTTACTTCAACCCATTCACTTGGCTTGCCTTCATCATTCGCCTCGATCACTTCTTTGGCCTTCCACTCTTGTTTGAGTTTACTATGACCTTGAGTTATCGGTTTACTTGGACACAAACTTGTAGCATGACCAAATATTTTGCATTCTCCACACGCTTGGGGTTTCCAAGGAACTTCTACTTTGATTTCGAACGGTTCTCCATATCCTAAGTTTACAACAAAGGAGGGTGGAATCTCTTTAGTAGCTTCTATCTCAATACAAATTCTAGAAAATGTTAACCGGCTATGGTTTTCGATAAATTCATCAAGGTTCAATGTATTACTGAAAAACTTGCCATGTAACTCAACCCTCCTTAGTCCAAAGTTCAAGAGCACATTGAAAATTTTTACTTATATCAGCACACTGACATTTTTAGTAAGGGTTATACCGGGGTGCCATTTTTTAATAACAATCAATTTGTTTACAAGCCTACAGGTTACTAGGATTCTTTCTACTCAAACTATAATAAATCAACTTGGGATGTGAATCCTATTATAGCACTGCTATTACTCTCCCATAATTTCTCTATTTCTTTGGATTGCTACTTTCTGTCTTTGATCATTTACTTTAATTTTTTTTAATTTTGATACATTTTATTTAAACACCCACTTATTGGTGCAAATTTGGTAAATATGATAGAAAGATATAAAGCATAAAATAATTAGTATTGTTTCCAGGCGCGTTACAGCGTCGCTTTTCTTAAGACGATATTCGCCCCCCAATAATTTTTTCAAATATGGTGTACACCGAGTTATCGGCGAATCCGCCTCCAGGATACAATGAAGCCCAATCTAAAGGTTGATATCTGACTGCGTTATGCACAAACGAAATCAGATCCCAAATGCCTTTGGATTTTTCTAATCCACCAAGTAAAGAGGAAAATAATAATATGAATCATTGAGAAAAATTCCATGGATGTTATATGGATTTCGTATGGATTTCTTCTAACCGTTCTTAAGACAAATGATTAGCATGGATTTCGTATGGATGTTCTATGAATTTCGTATTGACAAATGATTGGTTTTCAAGACAAATGGTTCATCATTTAACCGTTCTCCATCAAATGAGAAAAATTCACAAGGTTAAAGCCATATTCATCTATCTTGTAGCCTCTGCATGAGTTCACATCAGCCCAATTGCATTTGAATAGTACATATTTTAACTTGTCAAAATAATTCAGCTCAATGATATTAGATAAAGCACCATAATACTGGTGCCTCCTTCAGTGGCCACACAAACCCCCATTATTAAGAGTTTTCTTCTGTCACGACCCAAACCCACCCCTATAGGTTTAGCATCGTAACTGACCAGTAATCCTCGGATCACCAAAGGCCTCTGACCTGAATATCATAAATTACAAGGGGCTGCGGAAGCAAATATATAAAATACATTGTCCATAAAGTTGTACTGACGTATATGGGACAGAAATTTAAAACTTTATATACAAATACGTGACATCAAAAATAAAGTCATCTTACGTCACATTCATTACAGATAGAGCAAAAAGAAAACTGAGCCCCATATACAGATAATCAAAAGTTTGCTCATATATCAACAAAAAGCAAAGTCTTAAACGTTCAAAAACATGGCCACAAGGCTTGACTTAATTCGAAACCTCCTCGGAAGGCACAAAAGGGTGGCTGACACACCAAAACTCCAGGTCATCAACTCTAAGCTTGGTTACGTGCCTGGTCACCTACATACATAATATAAATAGAGTGAGTGAAGCCTAGTGAATAATAACGGAGTAAAGAATTAATGAATGATATCCCATAGCAGATGTCAGATCAGAAGCAAATTCAGATTCGCATACTTAACCAGAAAACATAGCAATTATATGTGGTACATTCATTTAGCTGTCATATCATATCAAATTTTCATAGTCGGTATCTGTAGACACCCCATTTTTGACCGTCCTCAAGACTCGGTTGTGCTTGCAGGTACATCTGGACACAAGTTCGATTGCTCGTCGGGTATTCAATTTTTGCGACGGAACGTTATAGGTTCGAGCTTTCCAAACCCTGTATCCTTTCTGCCCCATTCTTGGACCATGACTTGGTCCTTTCAGAATGTGCTTCTTGGTGCACTGTCGGCCCCTTTTTGGGCCTACCGGGCCCCTCTTTGTTGCTACCGGTCATCAATGAGCCACTGCCGACCATCCCTGATGGCCGGCAGCACCCCTGTCTCAACAGGTTTCACTCCAGATCTTTTGAGCCAGCTGGAATCCTTTTATCTGCCCTCCATACATGTGTATAGAGGGATGAAGCTCTTGCCAAGCTTCTTGAAGAAGCTTTGCATTGCTTTTATTCTATATAAGGAGAGAGCCTCTCTCCTTAGTAGAGGTTCAGCTTCTTTGAGAAGAAATATCTCTCTCTCTCTCTCTATATATATATATATTGTTGTTCATTTGTGTCTTGAGGTCCATTTTCCTTGCACTTTTACACTTCAACACATAGAGATACACCACCATCTTTGGGTTGAGGTTCTTGAGAGGACTTCTTGAGCTCTGAAAGTGAGGTTTTACCCCTGAAGTTGCTGGTTTCGAAATTGATCTTCAAGGGTGAGTTTCTTCCCCTTTTTAGCACTTTTTTGTACCTCATTTTGGCCATCCTTGCATATTGCTTTAGGCCTTGATTTCAACTAAAAAAATTCTTGTATTTGAGTGCTTTTGAAGTTTGTTTAAGGTCTTTTTGCTGTTGAGGGTCTTCAGCCCTCTTGTTGGCCTTGTTTGGCCTTGTTTTAAGCCATGCCTTAAGGCCTCCGAGCTAGCCTTGGTTTGGCCTTATAACCACTGAAATCTAGTGGGTTTTTAGTGGTAGGCATGTAGTTTTGAGGCCTCAAATCAGAGGGGGTGGCCCCCTCTCTTTTGGTTTTTATTTGCTTGCATTTTTGGCGGCAGCAACTCCCCATGGCCGGCAGGCCACTGATGCATTCTCCAGACTGGTTTCGGTAAGTTCCAACAGCAAGGTCTCGAGGACACCCTGCAGACAGAGCCTCTTGAGAGCAACCGAAGAGCTTACCGGGACAGGAACCGAACATGCATGTTCACCTTCTTCAACTTGCCGAGGCAGCATTGTTTAAATTGCTTACTTGTTAGTTAGCTTTAATTTGTAATGTAATTAATTAATTTGTTAATTAATTAAGTTTTGTAATAATTATTTGTAGCTAGTTATTCATTTTTTGGTTATGTAATAATTAATTAGCTTGTTAGTTAGTTAATTAGTTGGCATGTATTATTTATTCGAACCCTCCGTCGAGAGGGCCAATTCTTTTGATTCAACGGTTAACAATCTGTATTAGCCTCTCTTCATACGTATGGTCATCTTTCAAAAGTACATGAGTTGGTTCAATTACATGGAGTGGAGCTCGTAGATAGTCCCGAAGCATTGAGACATGAAAAACATTGTGCATATGTTCCATGATTGGCAGTAAGGCTACCCGATACGTCACCAGATTAATCTTCTCAAGAATTTCATATGGCCCAACATATCTCGGTGCTAGCTTGCCCTTTACACCAAACCGTGTCTGACCTTTCATTGGAGTCACTTTATGAACCAATACACTTGTAGTGTAAATCTCATAAACTAGCTTTATATGCTTCTTGCTTTAGCATGTCATCCTAGCTTATGTTCAGTCCATTTCAGCATGTATTTGGTCATCATTTGGCATGTCATGACTCTATCTTTTGCTGGTTTGGTCGTATTTTGCATGCTCCATATACTTGTAGAACAAATCTTGCTTACTAGCTTTATGTGCATGATGCTTTGACTCATCATCCTAGCATATTTTGGCTTTGCTCTAGCATGATTTTGTTCTTATTTTAGGCTATTCTTAGACTATTTTGGGCTGCCATGGCTATATCACTCATGCTTTGTATAGCTATAGTACAAACGCTTAGGCTAGCCTTGCCTTTTGAGGCCCCTACCATGCCATACATGTGATGTTTGCATGCTTTGCCATCATTCTAAATGTTATTTCAGTCCATGAAATGTGGCCATACACTTGCATTTGACATGCTTTTAATGCCTTGGTGGCTTGGCTTTTTATGCCTCAAGAATGAACTTTTGTGCATGCCATTAAGCCTAAGCCTTTGGCTCATCATATCAGTGCATTTTTGGTCTTGTTATACCATGATGTAACATTGTTTTATGCTGTCAAAGTCATTCCATGTTTGGTTTTAATAGGTGTAGCGCATTGCCTCTTTTGTAGCCTTGCATGCTCCATGTTTTTGGCCTTGTGTTTTAGCTTGTGTTGGCTAGCTTCGAGCTTGTTTTTGGTCTTGTTTGGACCTGCCTTGGGACTGTTTTAAGTTCCCTTAGCCCTTTGGGGCTTCTTTGTATGGTCATGGCTTAAGTCCCTTTGCTAGTTCTTAGCTTTTGAGCTTCATGCATGCCATGCTTGTGTTATGTGTGTGATTTGGCATCATTCCTAACATCATTTCAGAGCATGTAGTATTGTCATACTTGCATGTTTTTCACTCCTCAAGTGTGCTTAAGAGTTGCATCTTTATGCCTTAATTCTTGGGCCCATTGGCATGCATGCTTGTCTAGCATTTTGTACCATCAATTCAGTACCTTATGGCCACTGATTTGGTCATAGTTGAGGTCTGCCCATCTTGGTTTAAGTCCATCCCTGCATGTTGTTGCATGCTCGTCTTGCATATTGTTGTATGCTTGCACTACCTTTGCATGTTGTCGCATGCTAGTTCCATTACATGTTGTTGCATGTTTATTACACTGCATTTTGCATGCTTAAGTCATATTGCATGATTGCATGTTCGAGTTAGCATTGTCTATGCCATTCTTGTTTTGCATTGTCGTTTGGATTAAAGTGTTAATCCGAGCACGAGGAACGAG
Source organism: Camellia sinensis (assembly GCF_004153795.1). Taxonomy (NCBI): domain Eukaryota; kingdom Viridiplantae; phylum Streptophyta; class Magnoliopsida; order Ericales; family Theaceae; genus Camellia; species Camellia sinensis. Next base: position 2,971,065 of record NW_021024701.1, read on the forward strand.
GGGCGTTTCATACTTCAAGTAATGAAACGTGTCTCAATTCTCGGTCGCCGACACTCTTGATGATTCGTGATAGAGTTTTAGGCTTTATGTGTTTATTTGTGCATTCATTTCATATTGATTTGCACAAGTAAGCATGACAAATTTTCCATTGACTTTCTTTGTGCATTCATTTCATATAGATCTGCACAAGTTAGATCTTTGGCCATCATGCATCGGGATGCGTGATTGATGGTCGTAGATCCGACTATGCCTCTCCCTTGATGTTTTGAGATGATATGGGGTGGTATAGTGCGTACATACCCTTGGGAGACCCTCCATTTTCTCTATTTTGTGCTCTGCTGCAGCTTGGTGTCCCAACACATCAGGGGTCGGCAGTGCCCTACAGATGGCCGACACCTCCTCATCCTTGGTCGGCAGTGTACCATCTTTCGCTGGCATGTGGTCGGCAGCAGCTCCCCATGGCCGGCAGGCCACTGATGCATTCTCCAGACTGGTTTCGGTAAGTTCCAACAGCAAGGTCTCGAGGACACCCTGCAGACAGAGCCTCTTGAGAGCAACCGAAGAGCTTACCGGGATAGGAACCGAACATGCATGTTCACCTTCTTCAACTTGCCGAGGCAGCATTGTTTAAATTGCTTACTTGTTAGTTAGCTTTAATTTGTAATGTAATTAATTAATTTGTTAATTAATTAAGTTTTGTAATAATTATTTGTAGCTAGTTATTCATTTTTTGGTTATGTAATAATTAATTAGCTTGTTAGTTAGTTAATTAGTTGGCATGTATTATTTATTCGAACCCTCCGTCGAGAGGGCCAATTCTTTTGATTCAACGGTTAACAATCTGTATTAGCCTCTCTTCATACGTATGGTCATCTTTCAAAAGTACATGAGTTGGTTCAATTACATGGAGTGGAGCTCATAGATAGTCCCGAAGCATTGAGACATGAAAAACATTGTGCATATGTTCCATGATTGGCAGTAAGGCTACCCGATACGTCATCGAATTGATCTTCTCAAGAATTTCTTACGGCCCGACATATCTCGGTGCCAGCTTGCCCTTTACTCCAAACCCTTTCTGGCCTTTTATTGGAGTTACTTTGATAAAGATATGATCCCCAATTTCATATTCCCAATCACTTCTTCGGACATCCGCATAACTCTTTGGTGGTTTTGTGCAGTCTTCAATCTTTGCTAAATCAATTTCACATTTTCTGTCGTTTCTTGCACAAGTTCCGGTCCCAACAAAGGTCTGTCTCCTACCTCAGCCCAACAAATCAGAGATCGGCACTTTCTACCATACAAAGCTTCATAAGGAACCATTCCAAGACTTGAATGATAGTTGTTGTTGTACACAAATTCGACTAGAGGAAGGTAAGTCTCCCAATTCCGTTGGAAGTCCAACACACACATCCTGAGCATATCTTCCAAAGTCTAATTGGTTCATTCAAACTTACCATCTGTCCGTGGGTGGTAGGCACTACTCAGTTGCAGTTCAATCCCCAAAGCCTGTTGCAAACTCTATCAAAATCTTAATGTGAACTTCGAATCTCTGTCAGACACAACGGATACTAGCACACCGTGCAACCTCACAATCAAATTCATATAAATGTCTGCCAATTTGTTCGCATTATAAATAGTTTTAATAGGCAGAAAATGGGCAGATTTAGTCAAACGGTCAACTATGACCCAGATAGAATCCATACCTCGAGAAAAGCAAGGCAATCCCACAATGAAGTACATGGTAATGTGCTCCAATTTCCATTCCGGTATTGGAAGTGGCTGTAGCAAACCAGCTGGTCGTTGATGTTCGGCTTTAACTTGTTGGCAATGTAAACATCTTACCACAAAATCAGCAATGCTTTTCTTCATCCCAGGCCACCAGAAGTTCTGTTTCAAGTCATGATACATTTTTGTGTTCCCCGAATGCATATTAAACTTTGAATTATGGGCTTCGGTCATAACACGTTTCCTCAAATCAAAACAATCTGGTACATAAAGTCTATTTTGAAATTTCAGCACATTGTTCTCTAATATAAATCCTGGTTTTGGTTTTGAATCAATCTCATCACAAATTTTCTTCAAGACTTCATCTTCACACTGTTTCTCTTTAATCTCTTCAATGATTGCAGGTTAAGAAGAAATGGCAACTAAGATCCCACCCTATTTATGCAACACAACTTTAATCTCATTCTTTTCCAAGTCACATAGCAACTTTCTCTGACTGGTGAGTAAGCATGACAAATTTTCCATTGACTTTCTACTAAAAGCGTCTGCGACGGTATTGGTTTTCCCCAGATAGTACAAAATCTGTAGGTCATAATCCTTAATCAATTCAAGCCATTGTCTTTGTCTCATGTTCATTTTTTTCTAAGTAAAGAAATATTTTAAACTTTTGTGATCGGTATACACTTCACAAGTTACGCCATACAGATAGTGACGCCAGATTTTCAAAGCAAACACCACAGCTGCCAATTCAAGATCATGAGTCGGGTAATTCTTTTCATGTGGATGGAGTTATCGAGAAGCATAAGCAATCACTTTTCCATTTTGCATTAACACACATCCTAAACCCTTATAGGAAGCATCAGTGTAAATCTAAAATCCATCAGTTCCATTAGGCAAAGTTAAGATAGGTGCAGTTACTAACCAGGTGTTTAATTCTTGGAAAGCAGACTCTCTTTGATCATTCCAGTCATATGGTATAGTTTTCTGTGTCAGTTGAGTGAGTGGCAATGCAATTTTGGAGAAATCTTTTACAAATCTACGATAATAGCCTACAAGCCCCCAGAAAGCTTTTAACCTTAGACACACTGGTCGGTCTCGGCCAATTTACAATGGCTTCGATTTTCTACCATCTTTGTTAATCACATGCCCCATAAATTCTATGGTCAAGCCAGAATTCACATTTGGACAATTTGGCATATAACTTTTTTTCTCTCAAAATTTGTAAAGTTGTTCTCAGATGATGTTCATGTTCTTCCTTGCTTTTCGAATAAATCAAGATATCATCAATAAATACAACTATAAATACATCAAAAAAATTGTTTGAAAACCCTATTCATTAGGTCCATGAAAGTCGTAGGTGCGTTCGTTACCCCAAATGGCATGACTAAAAATTCATAATGTCCGTATCTGGTTCGGAAAGCGGTTTTCTCAATGTTTTTTTCCTTAACTCTCAATTGATGATAACTCGATCTAAGGCCAATTTTGGAAAATACTTGAGCTCCCTGGAGTTGATCAAACAAATCATCTATTTGGGGCAAAGGGTACTTATTTTTTATAGTCACTCTATTCAAATCCCAATAGTCTATACATAATCTCAAGGACTTGTCTTTCTTCTTAATAAACAACACTGGAGCACCCCAAGACGAAGTGTTCGGTCGGATAAATTTCTTGTCTAGTAATTCTTGGAGTTGGACCTTTAATTTTCTCAATTCAGTAATTGACATTCAGTATGGGGTTTTAGAAATCGCTTGTGTCCCGGGTACAACATCAATGGTAAACTCAATTTCCCTACCAATTAAGTCTCTGAGTAAATCATTTGGAAAGATATCAGGAAATTCATTAACCACAGATATAGTTTCCATACTAGCAATATCTAAAGACTCAGTCATTACACAACATAAGTAGCCCCGACACCTTTTTCTTAACAACTTCTTGGCCTTCATAAATGAAATCAAGTACGGCGAAGGAACTACCCCATTCCCAGTAAAGACAAACTCAAGATCACCTTGTGGTCGAAACACAATAGATTTACTCACATAGTCTATGGTGGCATAGTATTTAGTTAACCAATCCATACCTAGAATACAATCAAAATGATCAATGCTCAAGGGCAACAAATCAACATACAATGTCATATCACCAATCATAATATCACATGACGGATAAACTTAAGCACGTATCATAGAACCTCTAGACGGTGTAGACATAGACAGCAAACAGTTCATAGGTTATAACAGTCTAGTTAATTTTCGAGAAATAGCATGCGATACAAATGAATGCGTAGAACCAGAATCAATCAGCACATAGGCATTCTGAGCACAGATAGAGATTATACCTGACACCACTGACTCAGTATTTTGTACATCCCCAAGTACCAGTGTAAACACTCTCCCTTGCCTTAGCGTTTCATTCTTGGTGTTACCCTTGGTATTAGTTCTTGCATTGGTTCTCGTTACAGGAGCAGATTCGACTGAACTTGATGTCGGATAGTTAGCATTGACGAATCTTAGTGGACAATCTTTAATTATGTGGCCAGTCTTGCCACACCGAAAACAAGTGCCAGATGCACGGTAGAACATGCCTTTATGCTTCCTTCTACATTCTGATCAAGCTGACATACACCCACTGCTTTGGCTTGAATTGCTAGAAGATCTAGTATTTTGCTTTTTGTTGGTAAAAGATAAACGGCCTTTCCAAAAGTCAGATCCAGGTCTTTTACCTCTCTATTCTGTTGTTGGACCTAGAACTTGTTTCTTTGCTGCCAGAATGGCTTCCATCATCAATGCTCTATCAAGCACTTCCACGTATATAGGCAACTTTAAAATACCTACCTTATCAAACACGTCCAAATCCAAACCCCCTTCGAATGTTCATGCCTTCTTGTAGTTAGTATCCATCATGTGGGGAGCAAACTGAGCCAACTCGATGAATTTAGCCTCATACTCAGCTATGGACATCTTGCCTTACTTAAGTTCTTGGAATTCAGAAACTTTTCAGTCCTTGAAGCGCAGAGGAAAATACCTGTAATAAAAAAAATTCGTTGAATCGAGCCCATGTCATGTTTCCATTGCTATTCCATATCAGTAACCACCATCTCTGAGCTTCAACTTTTAAAGTGTAGGTGGCCAAAAGAACTTTTTGTGTCTCAGGACAAGGAAACACTTCAAACAACTTCTCCATTTTGAGCAACCAGGTTCTGCCTTTAAGGGTTCAATGCCACCCAAGAAAGTTGGTGGTTTCATCTTCATAAACTTTTCAGTCAGGTTGATAATGCCATTGCTGTCCGGGTCAACTTGGACCGATGGAGGTAGAGGGGGTAAAGGTTGTTGCCTCTGTTGTTGCGTCATAGTTTCAGTCAAAGTTGTAAGCATCTGTTCCATATGGCTCATTCAGGCCTCAGAGGATTTAATGGCATCATTATTTCATGTATTTTCCATTGCTATAGGTAAACAAAGCACTTATAAACATAGGCAAATAGTCTCTTTCACAATGTTCAAATCATTCATTTCAATTTCATGTGCTCATGGTAAAGTTTAGATTTCACATTTACAGAGATTAATATACACACTTACATATGCAGATGAGATGCCCCTACTTCTTACTAGGACATTCTATAGCTCATATGGACTGGTGTGTGTGGTATAACATGTGCTCTGATACCACTGTATCACAACCCAAACTCACCCCTAAAGGTTTAGTGTCATAACCGGCCAGTAATCCTTGGATTACCGAAAGCATCTGAACAAAATTAGAAAATATAAGGGGCTGAGGAAGCAAATACATATAACTTACATAGTCTATTGAGCTGTGCAGACATACATGAGACATATAATTTTAAACTTTATAAACACACTTGTGACGTCATAAAAAAGACATTAGTCATACATCATTCCCATAGACAGATAAAACAAAAGGGGTACTTAGCCCAATGTACTAATAAACAAGTACTTGTTCTTATACCAAAAAGAAAACAGATCTTAAAAACTTTGACCACAAAAACTTGACTTCTCAAAGGAAACCTCCCTGGGAGGCATAGTGGCTGGCTGACCCAACTCTCCAGGCAACAACTTAGGCCTGGTCACGTGCCTACTCACATACATACATAATATAAATAGTAAGCGGAAGCCCTGCAAATAATAACAAAGTAAAGGGTTAAATGAATGATACCCCATGATTAATTCAGTAAACATAAATAGATTCATATACACATTCTTGTTTGAGTCTTAAATAGAAATCTGAGTTCATGTTTAATCTTACCTTGTACATCCGTTAACGCTAACAGATCACATAAAAGGCATCAAGGGTCATATTTGTCAGTTCCATATAGGAACCTCCGGCCGGGTACAGATAACTTGTCAGTTCCATAAGGAACCTCCAAACTGGGAATAGATAACTTGTCAATTTCACAAAGGAACCTTCGGCCGGGTATAGATAACTTGTCAGTTTCATAAGGAACCTCCGGATCGAGAACAGATAACATACTTGAGCCACGGAATTGTTGCCACGAAAACTTGTCAGAAATTGGACAATCATTCATTGTACAGAACATTATATTTCATAAAACAAACTTTATTTCATATATAGAAAATAAATAGAGTTGAACATAGCTTTACAAAGTTATTACTCACAGATGGCTCCGAAAGCAGACAAAAAGAGTAGGCAAATCAGATATCTTGTGGCACGTGACCTACACAGTTACAGAACGAATACGTACTGAATTACATACCCGGGATCATTAACTTAGCTCGTTCTTATCTTGGTGTGTTTCTATTTCGTATCCTCATTATTATGTCTTAAACTTGGCCAAGGAGTGCCTAGGATGCAATGAGGATGTTAAAATGCACTTGAAAACAGTTAACAAAACTTGTTGAAAATAGGAGTCTTGTTCGAGCGCAACTTCCTTCGCTCGAGCAGACGCCCAAACATGTGAGTGGTAGCTCGAGCACAACTTCCTTCGCTTAAGCAGTTTGTAAACTCTGCAAAAGTAGTAGTTGCTTGATTTTTTCGTTCGACGTATGCTCGATGGTCGCTCGAGTATGTGACTAAGATCTTTGCTCAAGCGCAACTCTTGTCGCTTGAGTGGCCTGCAAAACATGTAAACTTCTTGGAGCATGTAATTTACGCTCAACCAACTTTTGGTCACTCGAGTAGGGGTGCAAAAACAAATGTGGTTGCTCTAGCGTAGGATTTGTCGTTCGAGCGGATAGGTTGAATTCTGGAATTTCCATGTTGCACTCCCAAGTCCAAAACTCAAATTCAAAGCTACAATTCACACCCTTTTGGGCCCAAAACTTGAGGAAACAAATGTAAACTTGTAAAACATGGTGAATTCAAAAGCATTTCGCAAAATCAAGCCCAAAAGCTTTGCCAACTGGACTAAACCAAACTTGAAATGGTGAAAACCATAACATGCATGCATTAATTCATGTTCTACACTTTGAAAGCATGATCAAATAATGTCAAATGATGTGAAATGAGACTTATTGTCAAAACCATACTAGAATGAACACGTGCATGTATTAATTTCTTGGAAACAACCTCAAAACATGATAATATCTAAGCCCAATTCTAGCATTACACAACTTAATTCTTTGAATTCATGTGCTAAGTGACTGAATTTCAAAGGTACAAGGTTGAATTCTTACCTTAGATGATCAATTATGCTCTAAATAGTTAATTGTGTGAAGTATCAAGCTAATTCCAAGTTCGCCAGCAATTCCTTTGTTTGAATTCAACTCTCTCTCTTAGTCTCTCTCTCTCTCTCTCTCTCTCTCTCCACACATTTTTAAGCTCAAGGAAGAGGAAATGAGAGTGAAAAGTGTATAAGAGGTGTTGGGGATGGCCTTATATTGGTTTGTTTAGGGAATTAATTAAACTTGCATTAATCTAAGCAAAGACCATTAATTTAGTCTAATTAAATCGCTCAAAATTGAATTTCAATTAATCCTAACATAAAATTCTAAAAATTTCAAATAATACATAAATCAAGTCAATTTTGCGATGGGATGCCGATAAGGCCTTCTATTCACATATCAAAACAGAAATACCGACAGATATTTCTACGACAAACAGATAGAAACACAAATAATGCAATGCACATGTAATTAACTCAGGATTTCATCTTAATTACTTATTAGGCATACTTATGGGTTGTTCGGGACGATCTAAATAGGTGCACTTTTTGACTTTTTATGAAATATGGGTTAGGTTTGAAGTGATACAGTAGAGAGGTGATGTGACTTAAATAAGATGATGTGACTTAAATAGGATAGTGACTTTTTGGCTTTTTAGCTTTTTTAGGGGATACCAAACCTAGCCTTAATCATGGGTTAATAGTTAATCATGGGTCGGGGTTGTTACAATGGGAGAGGCATTTGCCCTTAGTGGAGTTTGCCTATAACATTAGCTTCTAGTCGAGTATTGGCATGGCACCGTTTGAGGCCTTGTATGGTCGACCGTGTAGATTCCCTGTTTGTTGGGCTAAAGTGGGTGATGCACCTTTGTTAGGCCCCGAGTTGGTTCAGAAAACGACTGAGAAAGTTGCACTTATCCGTAAGAGGTTGGTCACTACTCAAAGTTGCCAAAAGAGTTACGTCGACCGTAGAAGAAGACCCTTATCTTTTGAGGTGGGAGATCATGTCTTTTTGAAGATATCACCTAGGAAGGGTTTGATGAGGTTTGAAAAGAGTGGGAAGTTGTCCCCTCGATTTATTGGACCTTTTGAGATTCTTGAGCGGATATGGGAGGTAGCCTACCGTTTAGCCTTGCCGCCACAACTTTTCGGGGTTCATAATGTGTTTCATATTAGTATACTTCGGAAGTATAAGCCAAATCCATCCTACATATTGGATTAGACAGACTTAGAGGTAAATAAGGATGCCTCGTATGAGGAGAGACCGGTGAGGGTCTTGGATACTCGGGACCAAGTCTTGCGAGGAAAGACGATTCCCTTGGTTAAAGTATTATGGAAACATCACGGGGTTAAGGAAGCAACTTGGGAACATGAGTTGGAAATCCATGAGAAGTATCCGGACTAGTTTGTTAATGTTTGAACATGTATTGTATTGTTATTATGTAAATGAAACATGGAAACATTGTATATGTTGTTTATGTCTGGAAATGCTAGTTTATTATAAATATTGTGTATGTTTTTGGAAATATGAATTGTATATTCAGTATTGAGAATTCATTTATCATGTTGATGGGATTGAATGACCGGAGAATGGGTCATGGTGATGGAATTATATGATTATCGTTATTTTAATTGGTTTTAACTTGGTTTTAAAACATGATTTCGAATTTCGGGGACGAAATTCTTGAAGAGGAGAGGATATAGCGATTCCTGTTTTGATCTAACCCATTTGATGCTCTCGAACTCAGGTTTTATGGTTTCCAAATGTTATTCATAACTTTTCCTCTTTTATCCTTACTTGAGTTTGGCTTTTGAGTTGGTTGGAGTATGTTTGGAACAGGTTGGTCGCTTAGTTTTTCAAACTTTTGTTCTCTAGATTTTTGCTGTTACGCTCGAGCGGCACTTCTTGCGCTCGAACGGGCTTTGCAAATTCTCAGTATTTTTGTAGGTCTGCAAAACTACTGGGAGAGTGTATTCTACGCTCAAGTGGCGTTTCCTATGCTCGAGTTGGTGGTCGCTCGAGTGGCCTTTCTTGCGCTCGAGTGTTGGTCTATTGTCTGCAAAACTACTAGTTATGTGCATTCTGCACTTTAGCGTCACTTCTTGAGCTTAAGCGGTAATGCCCTTCTGTTTTGTGTCTTGGCACTCGAGCATCATTTCTCACACTCGAGCGGAACAACTTATTATGTCTGGCGCTCAAGCGTCACTTCTTGCGCTCGAGCGGACTATGCGTATGTCAGTTCATAAAAAGGTCATTTTACATCATTTTTCACTTCTCTCTCTCTCTCTTTACTTTTCAAAAACCCTAGATCTAGAGTCTCTCTCTCTAAAACTCACATTCTCTCTACATTTTCACCTAGATCTACTGATCTCGCCACCCGTGTGCCTTTGTTAAAAAGGTAGTGTGCCTCAAGTTGGTCCGATTAAAGCTTGGTTTCGGCATTTTTGAAGTTTCTTCATCTCTTCCATTGCTCTTCCAACTTGAGGTAGGGACTTTCTACACTCTCTATGAGTTTTAACTTGATTATTTCTTGATGCGTAAGAAACATTGGGTATTGAGGTGATTGTAGCAAACCTAGGGTTTGGGTTTAAATTCAAAAGAGGGGTTTTCAACTATATGTGTTAAAAATGGTTATAAGATTTAATGTGAAGTTGTGTTGTGGTAAATTTGTTAATGTTGATATCCAGGGTAGATTTTGGAATAAAATGGAGTTTTGCCCTAAAATTGTTCAAGTTGTTATTTTGTATAAACTAATGAAATTGGTATTGGGAATACGAGATTGGATGAGGGTTTATGTTAATGGTGGAGTTGGATTGGCATTATCACCCACCTATAGGAATTTGGATAATTTTATTTGTTGAAGAGATTGTATATCTATTTAGAAATATCTGTTTTGGGCTATCGGTGGAGGATAGCTATGATTGTTGTAGAAACTGTATGAGGATTAGGCGAATTGAAACTAATCTCTCATCGTTTGTCATTGAATATGACTGTGTGTTTTAATACATTGTATATGTATGATGTTTGCGAGTAGAAATGAGATGTACTCCATTGTCTAGAAGGAGAAAACAGATGGACTCCATTGAATTAAGTTAGGCTATGTGTCTAAGGTAAAAGTCCCGAAAATGTTGTATATACATGGGTGCCGATTCCTGCCGACGAAATTTCCGTGAAATGGAAAATGGAAGTGTTTGTATGATAGTTATGTTGGTTTGAGACACACTGAGCTATGTCCTCAGTTTGGTTGTCTGGAATGAATGGAATTGACTCACGAATTGAGATAAAATGAATTGAGATAATATGAATTGTGATATAAAGATTGGCATGGCATGGTTTTGCAAAAGAATTGTAAAGGTTTTATCATTGGACATTGAACGTGTGCATTGTACTTATATATTTATTAAGGTTCATATATTGTGCTAGATTGTCTTCTACTGGGCTTTGGCTCACCCTACTTGGGAAACTCATTTTCAGGTGTTGGTGACATGCCTCCTCCAAGGACTTAGCTTGGGAGGATCTGGGAGCTGAAGGCTCTGTTTTGTTATTTTGCATTTAATAGTTAAACAAGCCAATGGCTTTATATGTATGGAACTTAGGACTCTCTCTTTTGTTGTAAACAAGCATAGCCTGTAAGCCTGTAGGTCATTTACTTTCTTGATAATTAAGTTGGTATCACATGCCATAGATTCAGGGTAGAGCTTATGAATGTATATCACATACATCACATTTTTGCAAGTTAACTCTAATTAATGAAAGTCCATTATTTTGTTCATGTCACCTTGTAATAATCATTTGTGTATGAACTATTGTAATTATTTTGAGGGCATTACATTCTCCCTCTCTCACGTTTTGAAGCTTAAGGGTATAGGAACATGAGCCATATATGGGTCCAATAGAGTTGACTTAATTAATCTTGGTTTTAACTAATCAATTAACATTAATTATTCTAATTATTTGGTTCCGAATCAAATTTTAATTATACCTACCATAAAAATTCTAAAAATTCTAAACTACTCATAAATCAAGTCAATTTTGTGATTGGATGCCGATAAGGCCTTCAATTCACAATACAAAATAGTAAAACAAACAGATACTTCTACGATAAACAAATATAATAGTATTATTTAAATCATCTAACTAGAGTGTTTGGGCCTTGAGCAAGCCACTTGATTTCATTTGTAAGTTGTTGCTTTCTGGTGTCATCCATAGCTACAACCTGATATATTATAGGATCCATTAAAATGATTACATTAATCTCTACGCTAAAAATTGTATATGGTAATAGTATTATTTAATAGCTATGACTTTTTCTCTTTATATGCTCCTTGTGTTTTCTGTATATACAAACCTAACTTGTGTTACTATTGCAAGTATTAAATAAGAAACTCAAACCTATTTACATACCATAACTCATAAATATGACTTACGTCCGAAATGGTTGAATTTCATCATTGTTAAATAGCACATAACGATGACTTTTGATCAAGTTTGATATTCATTATTGCCCCTGTAGAGTCTTCAACATTTCTTAAGGGTCGATTGAATATGGTTTCAACAGATTCCAAATACCGCAAACAAAATATTAAGCACTCTTAAGTTATGTATCCTTTTGCAATAGAGCCCTCTTGATGGGCTTTGTTACGAACATAAGATTTTAGTCGTTGGAGATACCTATTGTAGACACCCTATTTTTGACCGCCCTTAAGACTTGGGCGTTACTGATTGTTTACTTGGTGGTGAAAGATGTGCAGAGCAAAAGTTCGATTTCTTCAGCAAGAGGAGAGTCAAATCCTAACCTTGTACCCCATTTTGGACCAAAGCTATTTTGAATGGTTTTTAGACCTTAAAACTCTCTCTTTCAAAATGTTTTTGAAATAAAATTCCTACGATGTTCCGACGCTCACATTTTGTTAAATGTTGCGCTTTTCGGTAAACCGAGCAAGGACAAAGTGGAAATGAATGAAAGAGAGATGAAATCTTTGGAAAATATTTCAAAACGCCTTGTTTAGGGATTTAGAGTTGAAGAAAAGAGGAGGAGAGGGAAGAAACCAAGTTGGAGAAGAAGATGGGCATGAATCGCTAAGAGAGAGTCGAGCAGCCCTCGCTAAATCAGGCCTATCCTTTTGAATACTTGGATTTCAGCTATGAGGCCACCACCGTTAGAAATCTTACTTCCAGTGCTTCATTTTTCACTTAAGAATCTCCTAAAGCCGAGTCCGAATGGGGGAGATATGATTGGCTGAAATTGGGCATCATTCTGGTTGGACCGAAACTGAGCAGCCTTCACTAAAAGAGGGATATATCTTAGCACACATGGATTTTGATGTGAGGCTTGCATAATTGAAAAAAAGACTTCCGGGGCTACAGTTTAGGTTCAAGAATGGCCTGAAAAGGAGTCTAGATGAAGGAGTTAGGCTTTCTTCAATTCACGGACCAGGACTGATTTTTCGCATCTGCCTCTATGGCACTGCATCGGCCACAATTGGACCTCAGCACCTATATGTTGGCCAAAAGTGAACCTTATCAGCCACAAATGGTGGCCGGTCGGCACAAAAGGTGGCCGGTCGGCCAGAAGTGTCCAGAAAGCCCAGAATTGGCAGATATTTGTCCTCCAACTGTTCCAGGTTGTCCTAGATATTTCTAAATGAGATATTTTCGACCAAACCTGATATTTTGCTATATAATGAAGCCTTATATCTCATATTCAAGGGTTAGAACATTTAGAGAACATTTTTTGGCATAAGGTTTGGGAGCTTCTCACACTAGAACCTCTCTCTCTACAATCCTCTCTTGAACATTTGTGCTAGAAGGCTTGCATACGGCCATCTTCAACCTATCAACCGTTAAGAACAGTTGATCACCATTGGCTTGAGGTCCCTTGGAACCTATTTTTGGGCTGATTGAAGGTTGTTTGGCTCAGATTTTGGCTGGTTTTGCTACTGTCCTTCAAGGTTCTTCAGAGGTAAACACCTGCTCTTTAAACCTTTGCTTTGCATGCTTGTTTTACCACCTTTGTAAACTATTTTTGGCTTGGTTTTGAACTAAAGAAAACTCTGTTTTTCAGTCCTAAAAGTGATAGTTTAGGCCTATTTTGTGTTAGGGGGTTGTCTCTCCCTTTTGTTTCATAGCTTGTATAGCTTTTGAGCCATCTTCTAAGGCCTTTCAAAAAAAAATTTCGTGGCCTTTTAACCACTGAAATCTAGATGATTTTCAGTGGTAAAAACCCTGTTTTGAGGTCCCAAATGGGTGGGGGTTGTCCCCCCTCCTCTTCTCTTGTTTGCACGTCTTATTGGCCTATCAAATGAGCTTGTGTTTCTACCATTTTGGGGCTTAGTTCAGGCATTTTTTTGTGACTTTTAGGACCTTCCTTAACTCTATCCGTGGCTGGTTTGGTCACCTTATGCATGCTTTATACACTCGTAGTGTAATTCTTGTAAACTAGCCTTGTATGCCTCATGAAGTAGCATGTTTGTTAAGCATGTATGGGCTCCATTTCAACAGGTTTTTGGTCATTATTTAGCATGTCATAACTCTTTCTAAAGTTGGTTTGATAGGCTCTTGCATGCTTCATGTACTTGTAGTGCAAATCTTGCTTATTAGCCTTGTATGCATGATGTTTTGGCTCATTATTCTAGCATATTTGGCTATACTCCAGCATGATTTTATTCATTTTTTGGGCTGTTTTAGGAATATTTTGGGCTGCCATGGTCATATGACTTATGTTTTGTATAGCTATAATGCAAATGCCTTGACTAGTCTTGAGTTTTGAGGCCCCTACCATGCTATACTTGTGATGTTTGCATGCCTTGGCATCATTTGGAATGATATTTTAGAGCAAATAGTGTTGTTACACTTCCATGTTTTCCACTCTTTAAGTGCTCTTGAGAGTTGTACCTTTATGCCTTATTTGTGAGCCATTGCTTGAGCCTCATTTTCTTGCCTTTCAAGCCATCATCTTAGTCCATTTTGGCTACTGTTTTGGCCTGCATAAGGTCTGTTTGGGGCTGGTTTGGCCATTTGTGCATTGTCTTGCATACCTCTACTGTAATACACTTCACTAGCTTTGATGCTTAAGCCTTGCAACATGCATCACATGAGTTGTTCGCATGATTTTAAGTCATTTAGCATGACGTTTCAGTGCTGGAACATATGCCATTGTACTCCATGTTTCACCCTTTCAATGCCTTTGGAGAGTTGTGTCTTGTGCCTTGATCCTGCATTAACATGTATGCATGCTTGGCTAATCCTTGGAGTCTCCATTTCAGCATGTTTGGCCACTGATTTGGGCATGGCTGAGGTCTGTCCATTTTTAGTTTAAGTCCATTGAGTATGTGGTTTGCACGTTGTTGCATGCCTATTGCAGTGCATGTTGTTGCATGCTTGTTATATGGCCTCATATTTGCATGCTTGTGTTGCTTTGTTAAGTTAATCATGCATGCATTACATTGGTTTAATATGCTTGTCTTTGCATGTTATAGTATGCTAGTTTCATTGCATGACATCGTTGTTGGCATACTCTTGTTGCATTAGCTTTGCTTGCATGCTTAGGTTGCATTGCATTGAGGTGGCATCCCATTAGTTTTGATAAGTCAATCATGTTGCACTGCATAGCATTTTGCATGCTTTCTGCATTGCATTGTGTGTACATGCCTTGTCTCTTGATCATACATGATAGAGGTTGAGGTCCCTTATGTGTTTTTGTGCATTTCATTCACATTGAATTGTGCGACTTGGCCTCTTTGGCCATCATGCATTGAAATGCGTGATTGATGGCTCGAGAGCCGAGCACTACACTTCTTTGAGTTTCAAACATGATAAGGGGTGTAGTTGCACAACATTTTTTTGCAAATATATTGCCATGCTTCTGTTTGTGCTCTGCTGTAGCAAAAGGAACAGTTTACAGGAATTGATGGCCGATCGGCTATCCAATGTGCCGATCGGCTAACAATATTTGGCCGATGGACTCAAAAGTGGTTGATGACCATCATCTCTTGGCCGATGGCTTCTCAATATGTCCATGAGGTAGATTAGGAATGTTCTAGAGATTTTTTACAATTTTGAGAGGTGCAAGACAGTGCAAATAGAGGCAACATGAGGCATGGCAACGGATTTCCGAGCGAAGCCGACTGAGCATGCATCATTCATCATTCCGAGGTAGAGCTGTGGCAGCTCAATTAAGCTTCTTTCCTTTCTTACTCTGTTGATTTTGTAATTTAGCTAATTTGTTTAATTAGTTAATGTGTTGTAATAATTAGTTGTAGCTAATTTTCAATTTGACTATGTAATAATTAGTCTAATTAGATTATTAGATTAGTTAGAATAGCTTAGCATAGCTAGCTAGTTGATTCATTCGGACCCACCGTCAAGAGGGCAAATTTTGTAATAAGCGTGCGTGTGTGTGATGCATGTCTTCTAAGCCCCATTTCTTTCTCCTTTTTACTTAACCGCTTATGATGGTTAGTTCTAGGTCATGTTTTGATTAGCATCCTTATGCTTGCATGTTTGCATCCATTCATTCGTATTGCATGCACCGGGCTCGGTGCATCATACTAACCGCATTGTATTTCAATTCCTACTTGAATACGTGATTATCAAGTTGCATTTCACATGCCATCTTAGAATAACCGAGCCTATTTTAGTTGCATTCTTGCATGTGTTGCATTAACCATCTTAATATGAACTAGGATCATGCATGATTTCTAACTAGTTCTTTGTTTTGGCTCGGAGTACACTGTGAGTGTTTACGCTTTAGCATACTGCATGTGTGTTATTGATTGCCATAAAAACATGCTGGCCATGAGGCTAACTGCTTATTTGATATAACTGCCTGAATGCTTGTGGGTGAAGGTTGGATTGCTTGAATTCGTACAATTCATCAAATCCCCGATTTAGCCTATTTACGAGTAGCAAACTTCAAACCGTTTTCAAACAAACGAACATGCATTGTTTTGTTCCAACTTAGGCGATCTAGTCTATACTTGTATGTTGTGCGCATCACATAGTAATTTTAGATTAATAACCGGGATAAGAACACATGTGTTTTCAAAAATAAAATATCATGCTTAGTAAAGGCCGATCTTTTGATCAGGCGAGCCGGGGTGCTCATTGCATCACCTTCCCCTCTCGTACCCAAGTTCCCGAGCCGAGGCAACTTTGGTGATGACGGACACGTGGCCTTAGGAACGAGTCAGGGTTTCCTAAATCCCCAAAATAAAATATTTAGATGGTGACTCTATATCTGGCAAAATAGTCAATGTTTGGCATTTCTTTATAAAAATCAGTTTTCCAAAACGATTTGCCGAATTTGGGCTCTTTGGTGATTTATCGGTCTCACATCGCACATTGTGAGATTAGATTTAGAACCGTGACATGAGCCCGAACTTGTAGTAGCTAGAGAACAAGACGGATTTCGCGCCCTCGCAGTGCGGAGCCCGGGGAGTTCTCAGGGTGCGTCTACAGTTTCTGGCGACTCTGCTGGGGATTTATAGAACTTGACTCGAACTCATTATATCTTGTTTTGTTTACACTTATGTGTCTCTTTGCATTGCATTTGCATTGGTACGCATAGGACACCGTGTTTGCCGTATGCTATTCCTGAACAGTTTGCCGGAGGCTTGCTTTGAGAAGCATGCCATATGGCTGACCGGTTGCGGGCTCTGCCACGATGGGAACACAAACCTCGGCTTTTACCGGGGCACCCTTTTTGACCATTCGACCTAGTGCATATCGGAAACTGTAGTGACCATTCCAAGCTAGGATAGGTTGCTTATCCGATTATAGGTTGTTTGAAACCGCTGCGTGCGTAGTGAAACCCTAGCTCCTGACAAAATAGGACAAGGAAACCCTACCCCTCCATAGGGGTGTTTTGGCTCTCACTTGCTTGCTATGTGCTTTTAGAGTGCGTCTCTACAAGAATGCATGTATCAGTTTGCAAGTCTGAGTATCGACCTGAGGGTAAGAATTTTAGGCAGAATTCAGTAATGAGTGCAGTCATTCAGTTGTGCTCATATCTGTTCTGGTGAAATCAGGCTGAGATGCTGTCTGTTTTCTCTTTTGCTAGGTAGTCTTGGAACCATAGCTTCAGAAAGCTCCAATATCCCCCGAGTACACCAGACTTGTGTTGATAGACTTTGTCAGGTCATAGATTCAGTTCAAGGGCAAACAGTGTTTCCTTCGCTGAGGTAGGGTAAAAAGGCCAATCAGGGCTCACCGATACAACTGATCCATCAATCACCAGCCACATCACATTTGTTCTAACTCATTAGAACCGTGATGACACAGGGTTCGGAAGAATTTGTGGCCGTGATAGCAGCGTTAAATCAGGGAACTGCCATGCAGGATGAGACCAGTGCTGAAACGCAATGCCCATCTGGGGCATCTGCCTCACATCCAGCTTCGGGACCCCAGTCGAACTTTGACCCACTTCCGCCAGCTGAAGATTTGCAAGGTCCGGATCCCCAAGAAGGGTTGGCTTGGCCTCGAGTTTTCAGACTCCTGGTGCAGCCTAATGAGAGGCTTTATCCCCTTGATGCCAATAATCTCGATCCGACCGCGGTGAAAATTGCGAACCTTGAAAAGCAATTCAAAAAGGCACAGGGCCTTAACTCCATTCCCAACATTGAGGATGGCTACACCGAGGTTGTCGTACGGCTCCTAGACAGATTCAAAATGCCACATATTGACCGTTTCGACGGGTTTAGAGATCCTATGGTACATATCCGGCTTTTCTTGGATGTCCTGAAGCCGATGGGTCTGACTAAGCCACAGAAACTCTCTCTGTATGGAAGAACCCTGTCGAGTGTAGCAGCCGCTTGGTACACCAAGTTGGGGAATACAGTGAAGCAAAGCTGGGAAGAATTGGCTGAGGCCTTTGTTGACCAGTTTTCTTACAATACCCAAGTTGAAATGGCCATCCAAGAGCATAAAGTAACCTGCCAGAACCCAACAAAGCATTTTGTGGAATTTGTTGCAAGGTAGAGGGCAAAGGAAGCATAGATGACAGATCGCCCTTCTGAGAGGGATCAAGTGCGGATAGTGGTGCAAAACCTCGAGCATGATATGTTGCAAAAGTTGATAGTCGCTCCACTATTCACTTGCAAAAGTTTGCATGAACTGGGGGTTCAGGTCGAGAATACGTTCAACAGTGGGATTATTCCCAAAACAAGTGAATCGATAAGCAGGGTTTCTGCAAGGAGTATCAATGCTGGTAGTAGCACTATTCCCAAACCCATTGAGATCAATACAGTTGTCACAGCTGACCCTTTTGCCAATCCAAGCCTACAAACAGCCGACCCGACCCGAGCTCGGGGTAGAACTTTCACCCCTCTCTATATGAGCCTAACCAGCGCACTAAAAGTCTTAATGGAAAGAGGGCATCTCAAACTGCTTGATCCTCAACCTCTACTTGACCCACTCCCTGCCAAGCATAACCCCTCCAAATACTGCGTTTATCATCAATAGTGCGGTCATGGCACCGATCGTTGCTACCGTCTTCGTCATGAGGTCCAGAATCTCATCGACAACCGGACTATAGCTCCACCTCCAGACCCCAATGACCAAACATCTTCTGCCTACCTCAACCTCATCTATATATTATCATCTGCCTACAACCCGAACATATACATCACCCCGGCCCATCTACCCAAGCCTGAGGTGTTTATCCCGGAAAACATGGACTTATGCATGATGGGTGCATCTGAACCCCAATTATCTCAAACCCATGAGCCCACTACTTTTGAGCTTATGAGAATGATCAAAGATCTTTAGAGAACCGTGGCAGATTTAACCTTTGGGATATTGGCTTCGTCATCGACCACACCACATACCAGAAATTTCATGTCAAAAGGTTCCCCAATCTTGGGACGGGCTACATTTGAAGAAGGTCAATCCCTTGGCAAAGTGGAGGAGAGTGGAAAGAACAAGGTAGGGGTAGACATTGATCCTCATGAACACATTCTATGGGCTGTTGAGGCTTTGAAAGCCGAAGGGCTGAACAAACAGCAAGTACTCGCAGTTGTTGCAAAAACTGTGGATGACACTTTTGCCACTCAGGATGAGAACACTCTGAATCAAGGGGCAAGCCGAAAAAAGGGATGTTATACCAGAAACCCCCCTTTCAGCTCCAATCCTACACTCGGAAGAGATCATCAAAAGTCAGCACCTGCTGACCCTTTCACCGGTATATCCAACACAACCTCACAAACCTCAAAGTACCCACCCCGAGGCCAGAGGTTCTTCACCCTGCTTTATATGTCCTTATCCAAAGCCATGGGTGTGTTGATTAGAAAAGGTCATCTGAAGCCCCTGGAGCCGCAGCCATTACCAGACAAACTTCCTCCCTCTCATGATCTGGCTAAGTACTGTGCCTTCCATCAACAAACCGGTCATGGCACTGATAGTTGTTACCGTCTTCACCATGAAATACAAGATCTGATTAACAATGAGGTCATCGTCGCACCAGTCTCTACAAAGTCTATCAACACTGGATCAGTGAACTTGGGGGATAATGTGATCATTTGATCAGGGGATGAACCACCTACGGATGGCGCTCATTTTACTCCAAATATGGTGGATGGCATGCACTGTTTTGAGCAATGTACAAGTGCTGTTAATTTTGCTTTCTGACTTGGGTATTGGGTCAGTCTTGTTGTGTTGTATTGAGTCAATCCTTTTGTACTGAGTTAATCGAGTCTACCTTGTTATATCGAGTTTGTCTTGTTGTATCGAGTCAGTCCTGTTTTGTTAGAGTCGGGTGATTTCGGGGGTGTTACCTCGGACATCACTTGCTTGTTTTGTGTTTCTCTTTTCACTTTCCTTTGAGTCTGTTTCTGCCTTGGAGCCAGTTGTGCCAACAGATTTGAATAAAACAGCAGTGGTTTTCACACTCTTGTGTTTGCTTCTGCCTTGTGCCAATTGTGCCTGAAGTTCTGAATACGATGGCAGTATTTGACTGTGTCTTTTCTGTGCCTTGAAATCATTGCACTGACCTAAGTTTTTCAAAACTTTTTGAACATTGTGATGAAAACAAAGAGGAAGGAATTCCTCTGGATTTGCAAAAATTTGATCAATTGAGAGAAAGAGAGGCGTGCTAAGCCCTTAATGAATGAGATCATGTGTTGTTAATGTGCGTACTAAGAAGGATCCTAACTTGATCCAGATTGGTTCTACTTTGTCTTCAGCGCGAGCGACTAGTCGCTTTCTTAAAAGATTTCAAAAAAATATTTTGCACGGTCCTATGCAGACCTGTGCGGAATCGCTCTTGAGATTGTGCAGTATAGGATCGCTCTCAGCCTCGAGACTCAACCCTTTTGCGTTCAAACCTTGAACTTGGATTCTGAATGTTCAATGGTCAACGACAATGCAAGGCCTGTGTGGTCAGATTTGAAGCAGCCCTCGAACAAGAGGCAAGAAAGTTAGATCGAGGAGATTAGATTGATCAAAGGAAGCTTGCAAAGCTAGATCAGAAGTACCCCTCGAACTGGGGGCAAAAATATCAGACGTGCTCGAAGAGCCAAAGATGGATCATTCGGCAAATCAATGAAGACTGGCAAAAATGCCAAATCCCAGAAAGGGAGAAAGAAGAAAGTATTGCTAAAAGACAACCGAGTTCCTATCCATAACACTAGAGGCAAATTCACCCCCAATTGGATGAGCTCCTACATCATCATCGAACAGCAGCCATTCTCCTTGATTCAGATGGCTTCAAGATCCTCAAACCATTCAACATGGACAAAGTCATACTTTTACCCTTGAGAGGCTCGGTGGGCCGAAAATCCAGAAAGGCTACCCAGGCAAAAGTTAGAGCAAGAAAAAGAAGAAAAATGAAAACAAAAGCAAAAAGAACAAAAAAAGAAATAAAAAATTTTGAAAAGAAATGAACAAAGAAAAGAATAAATGAAAATAATTGAAAAGAAAAGAAGAACACAGCTCGCAAGGTTGAAAACCCGGAAGGTCGGCCTTGGCAAAAGTTAGAGGACAAAAGGAGAGGTTAATACCCGAGTGTACCTTAACCCGGAACTACATAAGGCTTGATTCCCTTCTTTGGGATGCGCACGCAACTTCATTCTGAAGTCCAGCCATAAACACTTCCAAATCGATTGTGTCCATGTAATGGTTCTGATCATCATTGTCTTCTCTATATCCGAGAGTTCGTTTGTGATCGCCACCTTGAGGACTGATTATAGTGCGCTGTGGTACCATTCAGACAAGGGGGAATTTTTTATTGTTTTGGATCTAAGGTTGTGCATCTCAAGAGTAGATTCTGCGTTGGTCGAGCAGTGGCCATTTGCAAAAACAATTTTTGAAGAATTTTTACTGACGTTGATTAATTTTCTCAAAAATTATTCCATTTTTCCAAAACTGGACCATTTCGGGGACCAAAAAAGAAAAATTTTCAGTGCTCATAGCTTCACTTGCATGATTTCAAATCAGAAAGTTGAACAAGTGTGTTAATCTAACTCTCATATTGGTCAAAATTGTTTCAGTAGAAAACCAAAACAAAAAAATGGTCAAAATGATGAACTAGAGGCACAGTTGAGTCAGGTGTTCTGTCTTTTCCCCATTGTCAACATACTTGCCAGAAAGGGCACCATACTTGCCAGAAAGGGCACTCTACTTGCCAGAAAAGGCACAACTGAAGTTAACAGAAAAGGGCTAAAAGCTCTCATATCCTCCGAGCAGTGAGTGCGAACCACGAAATGGAATGGATCAAGATATTCCACTCCCTCATCTGGACACAATTGATCACGTCCAAATTCCCCGGCAGAGCATCGTCAACCGATGTCAGCTGCAGATTTGCTACACTCCCAATTGTAGCGCAACCCCTCTATGGGTGAAGCTCACTATTCTGAGCAGAAGAATAAGAATCTAGCAAAATGCTAAGGGCAAGAGCCCGCAACTTTCTGTTTATCCATCAACCGCCCAGGGGAGGGATAAAAAATGAGAGATTGAAGAATAGAGAGATATGCGCTAAGAGAAAAAGTGAGAAAAGGGTTTTTTCAGAAAACAAGAGATTGAGTGCCAGAGTGATGTGAGAATCACAAATGAGAAAGGGTGGGAAACAATACCCAAAGAACTGGCTCCTCGTAAACTGAGAGGTTTCTTGCCATTGGAATACGTCTGAGTGTCGTGTCTCTTGTTTTGTGTGTCTCGCTTCTTGTTTTGAGTCGTTTCGAGTGTTACTCGATGTGTTTAGGTTGTTTACCTTCTTTTTTTCTTTGTCGAGTCGTGGTGCGCTGTGTTCCGTCTAGGTTTAATACCCGGTCGAGAACTCACTTCTCAATTTCAAAAATCGTTTTGTGCTCAGAGTGCTGTGTCATTCTCCACATTTGTGCAAAACAGGTTTCTTTCTTTCATAAAACTGCAGGGTTCAACCCAGGCCATGTGGGAACAATAAAACCAGGACCTATCTGAAGCTATATAGGTTCCGGATTGCAAAGCAAAAGAAAAGAGGGAAAATGTCAGGCATCTGAGTTTATTTCGACTTCAGCAAATTCCGTGATTGTATTCCAGATGTGCCTCTTCAGGCCTTGTCAATGCTCCGAAGTATGAGTGTGCCTCTACCTCAAGCTCAAGTTCAAGTATTCTCCAAGCCAGAATGGCAATCAGAAGTGCTCTCTCTAAGTACCATTCCCCGCCAGAGTTATCTTGGCTGTGTTTACAATGAGTTCCTAGGAGACCAACTGCGACGGTAGAAACTAGAGTTCGAATGGCTGATGCCTAGAACGCAAAGGTTTGGGATTTCCGAGACTAAAGTCTGGTTTAAATACCCAGGGGTGTATCCCTGGCTTGAAATCTGTGTGGAAGCCCCATAGGTTGAGATAGCATGCGTGCGCCTCAATTCTGGATACTGAACCAACCTAGTCTACCACCCCGTTAGAGAATAGAGAAAGTTACGAATATGATCAGGAAGGAAAGCGGCATCCGTGGTTTTCACATGCGGATGTTATCTCTTGCCAATATGAACAGGGTGTGCCCTTTTGAGCTGAGCGTGTTGCCAAATCCTCTGAGAGATAGGTCGGAGGCACCAGAGTACGTGTTTGATGCCCCTCTGTTGCATAGAAAATGCACTCTCCCATCCTTGCATAGAAAATGCTCGAATCCTTTGCATAGAAAATGCACTCTTCCAGACTTGCATTGAAAATGCTCGTATCTTTCGCATAGAAAATACACCTCATTTGCATAGAACATGCATTTTATCGCACCTTTTTTCTATGCACCTTACTTGCATAGAAGATGCATTTTATCACACTTCTTTTGTGCACCTTATATACTTGCACTATTTTGTGCACTTACACTTTGTATCTCACTCGCACTGTCTTGTGCATCTTGTGGTTGTTTTTCACTCGCACTATCTTGTTCATGGAATTACACTCGCGCTGTTTAGCGCATCGCACTGTTTAGTGCATTTCAAATCACTCGCGCTGTTTAGCGTATCGCACTGTGTAGTGCATTTCAAAATCACTTGCGCTTTCGTGGGCACCACACTGTTTTGTGCAGTTTACACTCACGTTCTTTTGCACATTGCACTGTTTTGTGCGAGTGTAAAACAATTTACACTCGCGCTTTCTTACGCATTGCACTGTTTTGTGCAGTTTACACTCGCGCTTTCTTGCACTCCACACTGTTTTGTGCAGTTTACACTCGCGCTTTCTTGCGCATCGCACTATCCTGTGCATTTATTACATGCTCTCATCTTGCATAGAAAATGCTTGTATCTTTTGCATTGAACTTGTTCGCGCTTTCTTGTGCACCTTACCTGCACTTGTTAGTGCATTGCATTGTTCGCGCTTTCTTGCGCATCTTACCTGCACATGTTAGTGCATTGCATTGTTCG
Source organism: Camellia sinensis (assembly GCF_004153795.1). Taxonomy (NCBI): domain Eukaryota; kingdom Viridiplantae; phylum Streptophyta; class Magnoliopsida; order Ericales; family Theaceae; genus Camellia; species Camellia sinensis. The sequence continues at coordinate 2,995,257 of NW_021024701.1, forward strand.
TGCTTTCTTGCGCACCTTACCTGCACTTGTTAGTGCATTGTATCGCACTGTCTTGTGCACCTGCATCGCACTATTTTGTGCATCTTCTTAGCACGGTTTTGTGCATTCACTCTGCATCGCACTGTCTTGTGCACATTGTATTTTTGTATCACTAGCACTGTCTTGTGCACTCGCGCTTTCTTGCGCATCGCACTATCTTGTGCACTCCTCTAGTTTGGGAGACCTTAAATCCTCTGGTCTAGGAGACCTTAAATCATGCATCTCTACTTTGCACTGTCTTGTGCACTCTCCGGTCTAGGAGACCTTAAATCCTCTAAAGGTGAAATTCCTTTGGTGTTTGTCGTGCCCGAACGACTTCCACCAGTCTGGTATAGCCGCCTGCCTGTGTTTGCGGTGAGTTCCTAGGAGATCAACTGACACGATGGAAACTAGAGTTCGAATGGCTCATGCCTAGAACACAAAGGTTCGGGATTTCTGAGACTAAAGTCTGGTTTAAATACCTAGGGGTGTATCCTCGGCTTAAAATCTGTATGGAAGCCCCATAGGTTGAGATAGCATGTGTATGTGCCTCAATTCTGGATACTGAACCAACCTAGTCTGTCACCCTGTTGGAGAATAGGGAAAGCTGCGACCATAGCCAGGGAGAAAAGTAGTACCTGTGGTTCAACCAAGAAGAAGCGAAAGATCCCCAGCAGCATGAGGTGAGTCATTGCCAATTGCCCCTGTAAGGTACTTTCACTTCCCAACTACATTGCATTTTGTTATCTATTATGTCTGTTGCATTGTATATAGCATCTATTGCATGCATGTACTGCATTGTCCATTTATCGCTTGCATCCTTTCCATGTTAAGCTTAGTCTGGCATGTAACCATACTTTTCATGTTAAAGCATGGTTCTGTGATTATGTGTATGCGCCTATTCCACTGAGAGAATTGTGGTCTGAGGGTGTCGGCACCATTTCTATGGTAAACGTGGTATGTTTCGTGTTTATGCCTTTTTTAGGCAAAATGTGGTTTGGACGTGCACCTTACTCACTTCATCCATTACATCCATTGCATCGTATTTTGTTGCATTCAGCATGTAGGATCATGATCTTTCCTCAGCAAATCACTCCTCACTTATATCATGCCACCCCAATTACTTGTATTCTTTCTGCGAAACACATAGTTCTGTTTGTGCATGCACCTATTCCACGAAGAGAATTGTGGTTAGAGCGCTCCGGCACCTTTTCTATTTTACACGTAGTTTGATTTTGCATCTCCATCCATTAATGATATTTGTGTGGTTTTGCACTTCTTGTGGTTTGATGATTCAAATACATTGTATATTATTACATTGTTTCGTAATATTGCATATCATTTTGCATCCTGCCCCTAAACTACGCTGGTTTGATTCGTTGCAATGGGATACGTAGGCAACCTGTGGGCGCAACCATTTGTTTATTTGTATTTTGTTTGTTTGTCCAAGTCTTCGGCCATGTCAAAAATGGGTCGTCTCTGGGCTTTGACATTCACTCACGTCATTTCATGACTTTCGAGCTCTGTCAAAGAGGGGCAACTGTAGACAACCCATTTTTTACCAATCTTAAGACTTGGGCGTTACTGATTGTTTACTTGGTGGCGAAAGATGTGCAGAGAAAAAGTTCGATTTCTTCTGCAATAGGAGAGTCAAATCCTAACCTCACACCCCATTTTGGACCAAAGCTATTTTGAATGGTTTTTAGACTTTAAAACCCTCTCTTTCAAAATGTTTTTGAAATAAAGTTCCTACGATGTTCCGACGCTCGCATTTTGTTAAATGTTGCGCTTTTCGATAAACTGAGCAAGGACAAAGTGGAAATGAATGAAAGAGAGATGAAATCTTTGGAAAATCTTTCAAAACACCTTTTTTATGGATTTGGAGTTGAAGAAAAGAGGAGGAGAGGGAAGAAACCAAGTTGGAGAAGAAGATGGGCATGAATCGCTAAGAAGAGAGTAGAGCAGCCCTCGCTAAATCAGGCCTATCCTTTTGAATACTTGGATTTCAGCTATGAGGTTACCACTGTTGGAAATCTTACTTCCGGGGCTTCATTTTTCACTAAGGAATCTCCTCAATCCGAGTCTGGATGGGGGAGATATGATTGGCTGAAGTTAGGCATCATTTCGGTTGGACCAAAACTGAGCAGCCTTCACTAAAAGAGGGATATATCTTAGCACACATGGAATTTTGATGTGAGGCTTTAATAATTGGAAAGAACACTTCCGAGGCTACAGTTTAGGCTCAAGAATGACTTGAAAAAGAGTCCAGATGAAGGAGTTAGGCTTTCTTCAAGTCAAGGACCAGGACTAATTTTTCCCATCGGCCTCTATGGCACTGCATCAGCAGCTATATGTCGGCCAAAAGTGAACCTTATCGGCCACAAATGGTGGCCGGACGGCACCAAAGATGGCCAGTCAGCCAGAAGTGTCCAGAAAGCCCAGAATTGGCAAATATTTGTCCTCCAGCTGTTCCAGGATGTCCTAGATATTTCCAAATGAGATATTTTCGACCAAACTTGATATTTTTCTATATAATGATGCCTTATATCTCATATTCAAGGGTTAGAACATTTAGAGAACATTTTTGGCAAAAGGTTTGGGAGCTTCTCACACTAGAACCTCTCTCTCTACAATCATCTCTTGAACATTTGTGCTAGAAGGCTTGCATACAACCATCTTCAACCTATCAACCCTTACGAAGAGTTGATCACCATTGGCTTGAGGTCCCTTGGAACCTATTTTTGGGCTGATTGAAGGTTGTTTGGCTCAGATTTCAGCTGGTTTTGCGGCTGTCCTTCAAGGTTCTTCAAGGGTAAACACTTGCTCTTTTAAACCTTTGCTTTGCATGCTTGTTTTACCACCTTTGTAAACTATTTTTGGCTTGGTTTTGAACTAAACAAAACTCTATTTTTGAGTCCTAAAAGTGATGGTTTAGGCCTATTTTGTGTTAGGAGGTTGTCTCTCCCTTTTGTTCCTTAGCTTGTATAGCTTTTGAGCCATCTTCTAAGGCCTTTCAAAACAACTTTTCATGGCCTTTTAACCACTGAAATCCATAGGATTTTCAGTGGTAAAAACCCTATTTTGAGGTCCCAAATGGGTGGGGGTTGTCCCCCCTCCTCTTCTCTTATTTGCACATCTTATTGGCCTATCAAATGAGCATGTGTTTCTACCATTTTGGGGCTTAGTTCAGACACTTTTTTGTGACTTTTAGGACCTTCCTTAACTCTGTCTATGGCTAGTTTGGTCACCTTATGCATGCTTTATACACTCGTAGTGTAATTCTTGCAAACTAGCCTTGTATGCCTCATGAAGTAGCATGTTTGTTAAGCATGTATAGGTTCCATTTCAGCAGGTTTTTGGTTATTATTTAGCATGTCATAACTCTTTCTAAAGTTGGTTTGATAGCCTCTTGTATGCTTCATGTACTTGTAGTGCAAATCTTGCTTATTAGCCTTGTATACAGGATGTTTTGGCTCATTATTCTAGCATATTTTGGCTATGTTCCAGCATGATTTTATTCATATTTTGGGCTGTTTTAGGACTGTTTTGGGCTGCCATGGTAATATGACTCATGTTTTGTATAGCTATAGTGCAAATGCCTTAACTAGTCTTGAGTTTTGAGGCCCCTACCATGCTATACTTGAGATGTTTGCCTGCCTTAGCATCATATGCTATACTTGGGATGTTTGCCTGCCTTAGCATCATTTGGAATGATATTTCAGAGCATATAGTGTTGTTACACTTCCATGTTTTCCACTCTTTAAGTGCTCTTGAGAGTTGTACCTTTATGCCTTATTTGTGGGCCATTGCATGAGCCTTATTTTCTTGCCTTTCAAACCATCATCTCAGTCCATTTTGGCTACTGTTTTGGCCTGGATAAGGTCTGTTTGGGGCTGGTTTGGCCATTTGAGCATTGTCTTGCATACCTCTAGTGTAATACACTTCACTAGCTTTGATGCTTAAACCTTGCAACATGCATCACATGAGTTGTTTGCATGATTTTAAGTTATTTAGCATGACATTTCAGTGCTGGAACATATGCCATTGTACTCCATGTTTCATCCTTTCAATGCCTTTGGAGAGTTGTGTCTTGTGCCTTAATCCTGCATTAACATGTATTCATGCTTGGCTAATCCTTGGAGTCTCCATTTCAACATGTTTAGCCACTAATTTGGGCATGGCTGAGGTCTGTCCATTTTTAGTTTAAGTCCATTGAGTATGTGGTTTGCATGTTGTTGCATGCCTATTGTCGTGCATGTTCTTGCATGCTTGTTACATGGCCTCATATTTGCATGCTTGTGTTGCTTTGTTAAGTTAATCATGCATGCATTACATTGGTTTAATATGCTTGTCTTTGCATGTTGTTGTTGGCATACTCTTGTTGCATTAGCTTTGCTTGCATGCTTAGGTTACATTCCATTGAGGTGGCATCCCATTAGTTTTGATAAGTCAATCATGTTGCACTGCATAGCATTTTGCATGTTTTCTGCATTGCATTGTATGTGCATGCCTTGCCTCTTGATCAAACATGATAGAGGTTGAGGTCCCTTATATGTTTTTGTGCATTTCATTCACATTGAATTGTGAGTCTTGGCTTCTTTGGCCATCATGCATTGAAATGCGTGATTGATGGCTCGAGAGTCGAGCACTACACTTCTTTGAGTTTCAAACATGATAAGGGATGTAGTTGCATAACATTTTTTTGCAAATATATTGCCATGCCTCTGTTTGTACTCTGTTGCAGCAAAAGGAATAGTTTGCAGGAATAGATGGCCGATCGGCTATCCAGTGTGCCGATCGGCTAACAATATTTGGCCGATGGACTCAAAAGTGGTCGATGGCCATCATCTCTTGGCCGATGGCCTTACCTTTTGGCCGATGGCTTCTCAGCATGTCCATGAGGTGGATCAGGAATGTTTTGGAGATTTTTTACAATTTTCAGAGGTACAAGACAGTGCAAACAGAGGCAACATGAGGCATGACAACGGATTTCCGAGCGAAGCCGACCGAGCATGCATCATTCATCATTCCGAGGCAGAGCTGTGGTAGCTCAATTCAGCTTCTTTCCTTTCTTACTCAGTTGATTTTGTAATTTAGCTAATTTGTTTAATTAGTTAATGTGTTATAATAATTAGTTATAGCTAATTTTCAATTTGATTATGTAATAATTAGTGTAATTAGATTATTAGATTAGTTAGAATAGCTTAGCATAGCTAGCTAGTTGATTCATTCAGACCCTTCGTCGAGAGGGCAAATTTTGTACTAAGCGTACGTGTGTGTGATGCATGTCTTCCAACCCCCATTTCTTTCTCCTTTTTACTTAACCACTTACGATGGTTAGTTCTAGGTCATGTTTTGATTAGCATCCTTATGCTTGCATGCTTGCATCCATTCATTCGTATTGTATGCACCGGGCTCGGCGCATCATACTAACCGCATTGTATTTCAATTCCTACTTGAATACATGATTATCAAGTTGCATTTCACATGCCATCTTAGAATAGCCGAGCCTATTTTAATTGCATTCTTGCATATGTTGCATTAGCCATCTTAACATGAACTAGGATCATGTATGATTTCTAACTAGTTCTTTGTTTTGGCTCGGAGTACACTGTGAGTGTTTACGCTTTAGCATACTGCATTTGTGTTATTGATTGCCATAAAAACATGCTTGCCATGAGGCTAACTGCTTGTTTGATATAACTGCCTGAATGCTTGTGGATGAAGGTTGGATTGCTTGAATTGGAACAATTCATCAAATCCCCGATTTAGCCTACTTGCGAGTAGCAAACTTCAAATCGTTTTCAAACAAACGAACGTGCAATGTTTTGTTCCAACTTAGGCGATCTAGTCTATACTTGTATGTTGTGCGCATCACATAGTAATTCTAGGTTAATAACCGGAATAAGAACACATGTGTTTTCAAAAACAAAATATCATGCTTAGTAAAGGCCGATCTTTTGATCGGGCGAGTGAGGGTGCTCATTGCATGACGTTCCCCTCTCGTACCCAAGTTCCCGAGCCGAGGCAACTTTGGTGATGATAGACACGTGGCCTTAGGCACGAGTCAGGGTTTCCTAAATCCCCAAAATAAAATATTTAGGTGGCGACTCTGTATCTAGCAAAGCAGTCCATGTTTGGCACTTTATAAAAATTAGTTTTTCAAAACGATTTGCCGGATTTGGACTCTTTGGTGATTTATCGGTCTCACATCACACATTGTGAGATTAGATTCAGAACCGTGACATGAGTCCGAACTTGTAGTAGTTAGAGAACAAAACGAATTTCGTGCCCTCGCAGTGCGGAGCCTGGGGAGTTCTCGGGGCGCGTCTATACCTGCATGTAAAATAGTATAATTATAGATCAACTAAATTGGATGTCAATGTGATGTAGGTTAAAAACACAAATGGATACAAGTCGTCGTGTCTAACCTCTCAATGGGATACATTCATCTATAGTGAACTGGGCCATCAATTTTAGCCTTAGTGGACAAATGGGCGACTAAATGCACCATAATAGTAAAAAATGAGTGATGGAAGATTCTCTCCAAATTGCATAAAGTCACTACAATTTGAGATGGAAGTCGGTCAAGCTCTTTCATTTGCAAAACTTTGGAACATAGTTCCCTAAAGAAACAAGATGACTCAATTAGAGGTGAAGCCACTGTTTTTGGTAATGCTCCTCATAATGTGATAAGAAGAAGTTGCTGCATCAAAATATGACCATCATGACTCTTCAAACCTATAATCTTACGTTGTCTAAGTTGGATACAACGTGAAATATTTGAAGCATAACCATCTGAGACTTTTACGTCTTTCAAAACTTCAAGAAGTCATCTTTCTCTTTTAAAATCATAGAAAAGCAAGCTAAATGCAAATATGTATTATTGGAACTGATCTTTTGTGGGTGATGTTCACGTCTTATACCTATCTCTTGTAAGTCAAGGCGTACCTTCAAGTTATCCTTTGTCTTCCCATCTAAATTCAACAATGTTCCATATATATTATAAATCACATTTTTCTATATACATCATATCATGATTGTGACGCAATTTTTGATTTGCCCAATACGGCAATGTAAAAAATATACTTCCTTTCTTCCATGATTGTATCTCATCACCATCCGCTTGTTTCTTCTTTTTTTTTTCTTTTTTTTTTTCATTTGCCTTTGTCTTCCCAAATTTGTAATCAAGGTCTTCTGTTTGCATCATATATTGGGAGCTGGTTCTATTTCTTGTTTGCCATCAAATGATGCTCTATTTTTATGAAATCTATGATCTTTATCCAAGAAATGCCCATGACATACATTACATGGAGTCAGGTGCGGGTGCGTATCTGAGGGTCAGACCCTTCAAAACTAAAAATTAAGGATACATAGATATGGATCCAAATTTAGATATGGGTATGGGGATACGTTAAATAATTTTTTTTAAATATATTTATTATATAAAGATGAGTTAAATAGTTATTTTTTATCTTATATATTGTTTTTATTAATAATATTTTTAATTTATTTATATATATTTTAATTTTTAATTGACATATTTATATTATAAATAAATATGATTTATAAATAGTTATTTTTATTGATACATGATATATATATATATTATAATTGACATATATATTAATTAAATATCTTTTGAGAGAGAGAGAGAAAGAGAGAACAGGTTATAAATCAAAGAGAAGTGTAGAGAAAAGAAAACAGAGAAAAGAGAAGATAGATCACAGATATCAAAAATGAAGCCAGTGAAGGTAGATCGAAGCTCATCTACGGTAGTGCTCGTTGAAGATGAAGTCGAAGTCGAAGTCAAATGGGCCAGGCCACGCCACGCTCGTCGAATTCGAAAGGAAAGTCGAAGGGCGTGAGATCGAAGTTGTTGAACAGAGGATCGAAGACAACAACCAGGTTCTCTCCTTGCCCTCTCTTTCCTTTCTTCTGCATTTAGGGCAAAATAGAACCGTATCCATTTATAAAGGGCCGTATCCCACACTCGTACCCGTACTTGTGTCATGTCGTGTCAACACGGGTACCTCCCAAATTCCAAAGAGTTCGTGTAACGTAGCCTATGGCCCATAAAACAACATTTTTCTCCATGTTTTAACCATCGAGAATGAGTCTCATAATTACAAGAAGGGCGTGCAAGAGCACCCTTGGTATTCTAACCAAACAAATCACCATATGCGGGAAAGTAATTTATAGTCCACATTAGAGCTGCATGCATTTGAAGTTCTCTTTGGAAGAAATATCATAAGTTTGTGCTTCAACATCCCATAATTCCTTCAATTCTTCAACTAAAGGTTGCATATACACATCTATGTCATTCGAATGGAAGCTTGGACTAGGAATAAGCAATGATAGGATGAAAGAAGATCTTTTCATGCACATCTATGGAGTCAAATTATATGGGACCAATATGACTGGCCATATACTAAAACTAGTACTCATATTCCCATAAGGGTTAAATCCATCTACTGTTAACCACAACCTGACATTGCAGGAGTCAAATGAAAAATCTATGTATTGTGAGTTGAATGTTTTCCAAGCCATATAATCGGCATGATGTCTCATTATGCCATCATTTGTACGACCTTCAGCATGCCATTTCATAGAAGTAACTGCTTTTGAAGACATGAACAACCTCTGCAATTGAGGCTTCAATGGAAACCACTGTAAAACCTTTGCAGACAACAATTTCCTCAAAAAAAAAAAAAAATCAAAGAAGCACGAGGTTCTGAACTAAACCTAAAGACAATGCTATGATTGGCTGATTCAGAACCATAGAAATAAGTTAATTAGATAAGGTAAAAAGTTATATGCTCAAACAAGACAAGTATTTTATTTTTATTTTTTTGGATAAATAAATAGGACAAGTAATGTTAATGTAGAAAACACAAAATGGCAATATAGTCTAGTACAACATATAAAAACGTATGCATTGTTTTTGTATGACTTCCCTATATTTTTTTTTTTTACAAAAACCGAAGTATTTTATAAGAGGATAATGTTTAATGTAACACCTTTTTTTGGAGGAGCAACACCTACCCCAATTGCTATCTTTGAAAATAAAGAACAGAACACACTGTAGTGATTTGTTGATCTTTTATGCATGCCAATACATCAAACTTGCAAGTAAACCAAATTTTAGTTGTATGACTAGTTTTTATGTTTAAAATGTTTGAAATTTTTTTTTCTAAAAAGAAATTAAAAAAATTAAAAAAAAAACTTCATTGTTAGCAATGCAACACATTCACATTAATATCATATATAAAGTTTGAAGGTCACATACCTATCCATTAGAATACACAATGGATATATATACACTTCATGACTTGGCGAGATGGCAAGTGCTCATCTGCCACATCACTATATGGTATAGGTTCGAGTCATAAAAATTAATTTCTCAGCACAAAAAAAAGAAAAAAAATATCTACAGATCTGAGCTCAAGTTGAGCATCAATGATCAATCTCAAAGGAAGGGAGAGTTCAAGTTAATTATTAGTTAAAGAGTATAATGATGTGTTGCTAACATGTGTTGCTATAATAAAAAGTATAATGATAAATCACAGTTAAGGATCCTCATCCCTTGCATGAACCCCAAAAACTACTATGAAGCATATGTGGTTCATTTAAAAGGTGATCTCTCTCAACAAAAAATAAAATAAAATTCAAGAAGACAACGTGCAGTGTAATTAACCTTGGGTCCCAGATTTGAATGCCCTCAGGTCATAGGTCCAATATTTAATATAACAGCTAGTGCTAGTACTCTTTGTACAATATCAAGCTTGCTTTGAGCATTCTTCCCATCCAATCCAATAGTCTAAATGACCTCCCAAATGTTTTCACTTTTTTTTTAGTCTTTAGTCAATGTACACACACATCACATAAATGAAAAGTTGTGGTCATTGTGATTTCAGAGGCATCCATCAAACACATGCCTCTCTCTCTCTCTCTCTCTCTCTCTCTCTCTCTATATATATATATATATATATATTTGTGTAAGAGTGTGGAAATTTTTAGGTAAAATAGACCAACAAGGGTTCCACTTGATCTTTGCAAAGTCAAAAAGATCCAAATTCCAAAAAGGCAGTGTTCCCTATGAGACAACATTAATAATTTCAAATAAATTCAAGTTGATAATGTTGCAAATCCAAATTATAGCGCAGAAAACTTGCATATTTATTTATTTATCTCACGGTTCAATGCATGCACGCTTTCATAGACAAGAAGCAATGACAATAAAAAGAGGCAACAATTTTCTGTAATCATATTATTAAGCCAACAAAACATTACAAACTGTGCATTAAATTCATTGACAACAATTTTCTCAACCAAAAAAAAAAAAAAAAACCAACAAATAGAACAAACCATTAAACAAAAAGGTAGGCACTATTACTCCATTGTGTCATTTTATCAAATATCTAGTATACATAATGATTCCTCGAGCATGAGATTTTACTGTGTAGCATCAACAACAATCTATTAACTTCACTAATAATATTGGTTAAAATATGAATATCATAGATGATCAAATATATATGTGTGTGTGTGTGTGTGTGTGTGTGTGAATATCATAATCAGAATACAAAACATCTTAATCTTAAAAGCTATTTTATGTTTTTCCAAACATTGGATATTTATTTTTTAAAAACTAGGGACAAACAACTGAGAGACATAGCATTGCATTTTAGTGGTTGAGTGTGATAGGAAAGTTAGGTTGCTGTTTCTGCACTGGATATTGGAATCTTCGTCAGTAACTATTATCTTTTTGTAACATTCAAATATTATGCTCCTGTTGCTTTATTTACTTTCAATGTCTCTTTCTTTTGATCCCAGTGTTTTCTTGTGCCAAATTTAATGCTATACAATTTACTTCTCTGCTTGTTTGTTATTTCATACAAGGATGATTAATCTCAATTATTTGCACAAGCATTGTTATTACTAGTTTTCTACTATGGAAGCCATTGATATTGTTTAATAGATGGTAGGAATCTTTGAGTCATTTCAAGCATATTTTTAACCTCAACAAACACCCAAGTATACTACCTTTCTGGAAGTCATGATATTGGCTATGCAACTTCTCGCTCTTATATGCTAGAGGTACGTTTACTTGTTATTCCTTGACCCTATTATCAAAAGGGAAAAATATCTAGGCAGTGTATATTTTCTCTCCAATTCCAATCTTTCTCTGATCATTTCAATATTGAACAACAAATTATAGTGCACTTTCCCTAGAAATACCTTGCTCTACCTACTACTCTACAAGCCTAGTCCCCATTTAGTTTGTCTTTTCTCCAGGTAGGTACTATTACTCCATTGTGGCATTTTATCAAATATCTAGCATACATGGTGATTCCTTAAGCATGAGATTTTACTATGTAGCATCAACAACAATCCATTCACTTCACTAATTATATTGGTTAAAATATGAATATTACAGATGATCAAATATGTGTGTGTGTGTGTGGGTGTGGGTGTGTGAATATCATAATCAGTATACAGAACATGTTAATCACGCTATTTTCTAAATTATTTTCCCAAATCAAAATCATTCAAGATGTTCATGAAATCCTTCAAAGTAGAGAAGTTTTGGAGATATTAGAAGCAATGCATGGAATGGCAAGTATCTCATCTTAACAATGAATTCCATGGATCCAAACTTGTTCGAAGACAATGAGCGAGAAAGAAAAACTAAGACAGTAGAAGAGAGAGAGAGAGAGGGGTAGAGAGAGAAACTGAGAGACCAGAAGAAGAAGGGGATAAAGAAAGAGAAACTGAGAGAGTAGATTGAACTTGAAATCACAATGGTGCTATAGCTTGATGTCACCAACACGCCACAATAGCAGATGAACGAAGGCTCTGATACTTCGCAAAAGAAGTGTTGATAGACTAGGGCACAAATTGTAATCAAGGAATTAAACGGGGTTTTTTTTTTAAGGAATTGAACCAGTTTTTTTTTGGGGGGGCGGATTGAAATTCTGATATGTTATTTACGAAAAAAAAAAAAACTAGATTTCGCACCAAATGAGAATTTCATTTGGCAGGCCTTGCTTGGCTTTTTGTAACGATTGAAGTCAAACTGTCACTATAAAAAAATATATGGCACTGTTTTAGGAAAAAAAGGCTATTAAAAAATTTATTTTTAGTTGCGGTCAATAACCGCTATAATAGCCCATCTATAGCAGTATTTTTCAGGCCTCTGCAATGAAAAACGCTGCTAAAACTTGATTGTCTTATAATGAAAATAACAATATGAATCATTGAGAAAAATTCCATGGATGTTCTATGGATTTCGTATGGATTTCTTCTATACAATTGCCAACCCATTCCACCTTTATATAAGCATGAGTTTATGTTTCTTAAATCAAAAGTCATGTCATTTAGATCCAAAAGTGACACCCTTTAAATCCAAGAGTCATATGTTCTACTTTAAATTCAATGGTACCCCATGATTTAAATCCAAAAGACACATTCTTTAAACATTCATATAACTATATTATATATTTAAATTATATAAATATATTATGAAAATATTCCAACACCACTTAAGTTTTGTTTGAGTAAAAATAAAATAAAATAAATGAGTCAAAAAATCAAAACAATAAAATTGTTTGTATTAAGCTAAAATATAAAAGAAAATTACATTCACCTCATTTGAGATCTAAAGAATATACAACATATCTCACAGTTTAATAGAATTACATCGATCTCCTTTGAATAATTCACAATAAGTCACAGTTTAATTTAGGTGAAGCAAAGCCCCTAACATGATAGAATTTAAATTTCAGTGATGATATTATTTTTTTTAATTCATATAACTAATAAATTACTAATAAAAATGAGACCATAAATTGTATGAATTAAAAACTTTAACAGTGTCCAATATAATCATGTCAAACTTATATAACTTATTATATTTTTTTTTATAAACTTGGAAGTACGTCAATATAATTACTCAACATACAAGGATCACAAAAATTACTTGGCTGCTATTAGCAGCACAGTTAAGTGACAACTTAGCCCTTACCGTTAGTGAAGTTCAAAGGAGAAATTATTCAATGTTCTTAGAGTAATATTTTATTTTATTTACGAGTAGACATTTAACACTTTATCTTTTAAAACTCTAACATAAACGCAGTGGATCCCATAATTTAGATCAATAACTATTTATTTAGAGTACCATATAAACTAGGTCTAGGAGTATCAAATAATTTCTAAGGCAAAAGACATTTGAGCAATAAAAGAATAATTTTTTTGTTATAATTTAGAGGCCTCTATTTGTTAATGAAGTTATGCATTGTGCGGGCCTTGCATGCTGTCTTTAGGTGCTACAAACGTTGGGCTCATGTCTTTCTTGTATTGTCTTTGATCGGGGAGTTCTATTTAGTATGCCTAATTTAAATTTATAAATTTTAATTTTTAATATATCTTAATATAAATTTACTAATAAGCACAATGCATATTAAACCCCAAAATAATTTTTTTTTTCTCATAGTACACCTTAATCAGTTATTTATATTTAAATCTCTATATCTTCTTTCCCAAACAATCAAAGTTTCTTCTTCTTCTTTTTCTTCCTCCATGCAAAACTCCAATCCACATTACCAAAACTCACCATCATCATCGATATCATTATTATTTTTTATTATTTGAAACCCTTAACTCTAGAAGAAAGTTTAAACAAAATCAAATAATAGATGAAAGTAATAATCAAAATAGTTTTTTGAAGCAACCCATCAAAAAGGAGGTAAGTTTTCATAAAAAGGGATTTCACAATTTTTGTAGAGCACCATCAATTATTGTCTATATCATTTTTTTGACAAAAATTAAAGGATTCAGTAATTAAATTAACAATAACATATTATTAGAGTTGTTCTTATTTTGTTATTTAAATAGTATATTATTTGATAACTACTCTTTCTTGTTAGTGTTTGATGCTTTTGTGCATATAAGTTTGGAACTCGTAACTAGGGTTTTGGAATATGAAAGTGTATGAAAAATTGATCTGAAACACGTTGCTGCCTATTTAAACCTGACAGGCTCGCTCGAGCGAAGACTTGGTCGCTCGAGCGACCAGACACAGAAAAGATACGCTCGAGCCAAGAAAGCCTTGCTCGAGCCAACAACCCCAAAAGCTCGCTCGAGCGAAAGAAAACTCGATCGAGCGAAGAACTCAAACCCTCAGGTCTGAAACCAGACTCACGCTCGAGCGAAGGAACTATTGCTCGAGTGAAGAATGAACTAACTCGCTCGAGCGAAGAAAAGCTCGCTCCAGCCAAGAATGCAAAGCTACAGGTTCAAACCAGACGCCAACTCTCGCTCGAGCGACCAAACCCCGGCTCGAGCGAAGACCCAAAACAACACCTCGCTCGAGCGACCAACTCCTAGCTCGAGCGAAGGTCCAAAAATCTGAACAGCAACACTTGGTTTCCAACCCAACAATTCCCGAAACAAACCTGCCCAACACATCCTATAACTCCAAATGAGCAAATAAGGGACAACAACAACAATAATACAATGACAGAATCTACGGAACCTAAGTCCAGATACAATAATCAAATGGGAGAAAACCGGGGTCGCTATAATCATCATCGATATCATTATTATTTTTTATTATTTGAAACCCTTAACTCTAGAGGAAAGTTTAAACAAAATCAAATAATAAATGAAAGAAATAATCAAAATAGCTTTTTGAAGCAATCCATCAAAAAGAAGGTAAGTTTTCATATAAATGGATTTCACAATTTTTGTAGAGCACCATCAATTATTGTTTATATCATTTTTTTGACAAAAATTAAAGGGCCCAGTAATTAAATTAACAATAACATATTATTAGAGTTGTTCTTATTTTGTTATTTAAATAGTATATTATTTGAGAACTACTCTTTCTTGTCAGTGTTTGATGTTTTTGTGCTTATAAGTTTGGTCTTTTACTTTTCTACAAATATTCTTGTAGATAATTTGTAATGTAAAAGTTTTTTCTTTTTTCTATATTGAAGAGTTTTATAATACTTATGTAAAAGTTTAGTTTTTTCTGTATTTATAATGCTTATGTGCTTATAAGTTTGAGTTTTTTTTTTTTTTAATATTTGAGAATTATTTTCTGTATTGAAAAGATTTGAAATAATTTAGTGTTTTTAGTTTGTTTATTATTTATTATTTGGGTTTACCTTGAGGGTAATTTGGAAAAACTAATAGGATGTTTCCAATAATAGGGTGTAACAAGAGTAAAATAAAATTTTAAATAATTAAACAGGATATAATTAGAAATTAGGAGTAATTAATAATTTTTTGGATATAAATAGAATCCCTCCTTTCGTCCTTTGGTGCAACAAACGTTGGGTCTATGGTCCCGTTTGGTAGAGTTGTGGGAAAGTGATTATAACTTATAGCCTAACAGCTTATAACTTGTAACTGTGAACATAAGCTGATTTTTGACTTATAAATTAAGTTTCTCCTCCCCCACTTAAAGAATAAGTTAATTTTTGACTTACAAAAAGCTATAAGTTGTATTGTTAAGCTAAACCAAACACATCAAAATAGCTTAAATTAAGCTAAAAGCTGAAATAAGGCCTCGTTTGGGAACCCTCCATTTTAGCTAAAAAGTCAAAAAGTTACTAAATTAGCCAAAAAGTCAACAACTCATACAAAAAAGTCAAATATTCTCTTTTCTCTCTACTTTTTACACATCTTTTCGTAAAAAGTCAAAGAGTTACTAAATTAGTCTGTTCCCAAACGAGGTCTAAGCTGGAAATAAGCCCTATCAAACAGGGTCTATGTCTTTCTTGTACGAGAATCTTATTTTGAAGCAAATTTCCTTAGTCTTCTTTTCGAATAAACTTTTGTAATCTAGATTTTTAATTTTTTTGATTATTTTAACTTAGCTAAAAAAGTTATATTTGGGATGAAATTTTTTTATTTTTTATTTTTTTGTAGTTAATTTGATGGTTATAAGAGAGAAAGTAAAATAATTATGATTTGAATATGATATTTTGTCTTATTGAGTAAATTAGCATGTTCAAGCCTCCGTTTGGCAAGTTGGCTTCAAGGCTTTTTTGGCTAAAATAGCCACAAAAAACAAAATAAGTTTTTTAACTCAATAAGCCAAAACATCACATCCAACTCATAATCATTACATTCTTTCTTTCACAAAAAAATAAAAAATAAAAAAGCCAAAAGCCTTTCCTAAACTAAGTTTTTTAGCCCCAGGCTAAAATAATCAAAAAAATCAAAAAATTAAAAAACTAACCCACTTTCCAAACGGAGGCTTTACTTACTAATTTAGCCAAAAAAGCGCATGAGTGATTTTAATTGGATAGTTAAATTCTTATTTATTAAAACGTGTAAATTTAAATAACTTGTAAAAATAAGATTCAATTGGGAAAATTATTTATAAGTCCTATTAGGGAGACTTATACCGCATATGATCCTACTAAAAAACTTATATTCTCATAAGTCCTATGGGAAGTTTGTTGACACATTTACTCTCAATATTAGTTGTCAATATCATAAATAATAGTAAAACCATATATAGGAAATTGAATGTTACCATAGATCATATCTATATAAACGTAACGTAACGTGACACCTACGTAAACATAACGTGACACCTACATAAACGTAACATGACACCTATACGTAACGTGACACCTACATAAACGTAGCGTGACAACTGCATAAACGTAACGTGACACCTATGATCTATGGTAACATGCAATTTCTTATTCATATATAGGAAATTGCATGTTATCATAGATCATATCTACATAAACGTAACGTTATGTAACATCTACATAAACGTAACATGACACCTATGCATAGGAAATTGAATGTTGCCATAAATCATAGCTACATAAACGTAACGTAACGTAACGTAACACCTACACAAACGTAACGTGACACCTATGATTTATGGCAACATTCAATATCCTAACCAGCAACATTTTCACATTCAATTTAAAAAAATAAAAACTCATTAAGTTTGCGAAACGTAACGTGCGTTTATGTAGATGTCACGTTACATTTATATAGGTGTCATGTTACGTTACGTTACGTTTAGGTAGGTGTCACGTTATGTTACGTTTATGTAAGTGTCACGTCACGTTACGTTTATGTAGGATCTTGTGGAATACATTCATATCCAAATAAGATTTGAGACTCTATGAGAAATTACACAGGACCTAACCAACCATAAGTGTCTGAAAAAAGACTTATAAATAAGTCTCCCGATTCAATTTTGTGTTAATATTTATTAATTTAAAAAATAAATGAATTACTCTAATCTTATGATTAAAATGTGTCTTAAGTCTCGTTTAGGAAGATATTATTTTAATAATTTTTTAAATCTTTGCGAAAAGATATGCAGAAAAATAGAGAATAATATAATAATTTATAGTGACTTTTTTTATTAAAATGTATAATTGACAAACGAAACCTTAATTGGTATAAAAGTATAAAACCAAAATATATTAGTACCTCACCTTTGATTTTGTCAGCGCCCCTTCCTCCCCTCTCCCTCTTATCTTTACTAACACATTTTTCACTGTTAACGCAATTTTTATTTATGAAACTAACATCTTATTTTTAGCTGTCGTTGTTTGTTTCCACAAAAACATTTTATGTATTTTCTATAGTTTAGTTGAAAATAAAAAATAATAATAACAATTTTTTCCCTCATAATTTTTAAAATGGTTTACCATTAAAAATTTGATAAGTTAATTTTTAGCTCAGTAGTTTCAGTACATTGATCTTTCCATAGGTAAAAAGTTGACTACACGTACAATAGAAAACTTTAGTTTCAAATATTAACCAAACACTGAAGAATAAATTAAAAAATCAATTTACATAAAAATTATGTCAAACCAAACGAAGTTTTACTAAAGTACAACTTATTTGTGGTTGGTCCTTCGTGGGCTCACTACAGAGCCCATATCGACAATCCGAATTGTTCAATATGTAGGACTTGTCAATTGTCACCGTAAAAAATTATGTTGTTTGGATATCGATAGCCGCTATATGAGATCACATTTGTATAAACAGTTTATTTCAAAAATTATATTTACCGTTGATTCAAATATAATCTGATCAAGTAACTATCGATATTCGATTAACATAATTTTTTATAATGATAAAATATTCGGTGAGTCCTACACATTGAACGGTTCTGATTATCAATGTAAACTCCATGATAAATTTAGGAAAAATTTAGGAAAGTCCATCAATACTCTCCAATCTAATTTAGATGGGGCAAAAGCTGTGACCTACGCATAAAACCATCATTTTGTTGAGTAGAGGTCTCTTAAGAGTTTGTTGTGTAACAATGATTCATCCTACTAAAAACATCATTACTAATAGCACTAATGCATTAAAAAAGTAAAAAAAAAAATACAACTCCAAAATCAAAACATCACATCATTAATGGCGAAACCCACTGTCACCTAATTAGTGGGAGCACTAATTAGTGCTCCCATGCATTTTTCTTTGTTGTGTGATGTGTGCTTTTTATTATACGCCTGTCAGATGATGTGACATTTGGTTTCAAGGGCAATTATTTCTTGACATGAAAAACTTTTCTGGCTCACTTTGGGAAGTAATTTCCTCTCTCATTAAAAATAAAATAAAATTAAAAGGTTAAAAAAAATTAAAAGATTAATTTTTAATCATCTTCTTAAAATATTTTTCTGCCTTTCTTTTTTTTCCTTGGATGTATTAGAAGTAGATAAAATTAAATTTTTGATCGTGGTAGTATTGCCATAATTTTTTATTTTTATTTTTTAAATAGTAAAAAACAGATAGAAACTAAACAACTAGCAAGCAGCATCAGCACCAACATCAATCAATATAGGAGCAACATCACTAAACACAAAAATGAAATGAGAGCTGTGGGGTCCACAATCATAGGAGAGTCTCTGTTTTATTAAATCGTTATACATTTTTGTATTTCTAATATTTTTGGTTATTTTAAATCTCATCCCAGAAATAAAGGTGATGCATGTGGTGGTACTTATTATATTTCTATTCATTTTCTTTTTTTGTTGATCAACGCAGGCATAAGATGGCTTGACATGAAAAAGACTATTACCATTTATTGATCTTTGGCTTTGTTTAAAATAAATAAATAAATAATCCCTATACACATCTGATTTTTATTAAACCCACTTCTTTTTCCTCCACGGCTTTGGCAAGCAAGTCAAAGAAGTACCTTTCCATGGGAATTACTAAGGTGAGGTTAGTTTTGGTTATTGAAGAGGTGAATAGTTTTGGGTATTGCAGTGATAACTCAGGGTGGTTGAGTTGTGCATACTAAGCATTATAAATATTTATCAAAAGGAACTATGATCTCTATGTCTTCTCAACCAAAAAAGAAAACAAAAATAGTGGGATAGTCTGTGTAATGAATTGATGACAAAGAATCAAGGTCCCTTTCAACAATATTTGGGATGTTGTGGGGTGGTTAATGCAAATATTATGAAAAGTTCCCAAGTATCACTACCACGAATTTCGAAAATATTGTGAAGAACGGAAACACATAATCACATAGAAAATTTTGAAAAGGGAAAATTATATATGTGTACTTCATTTGATTTTTTGTGTTAGTTTAGTTCATGTAATTTTAATTGTATTAGTTTTGTCTTTTAAGTTTTCTTACTATGTCAATTTAGTTTAATTGATAATATTTATTAAGAAATTAGACAAAAATTAATGACAAAAATGGTCAATTCAAAAGGGACATTTAAATTTAAATGTTAATCTCTCAATCACTTTTGAGAAGAGTGAATAGATTATTTTGCCCAATTGATTTTAATCCAATTTCTAAAGGGTTTAATCAATTGAACTAAATCAAACAATATGAAAGATTGAAGAGTAAAATTAATACAATTAGAATTATAAGAACCATATCAACAAACTTTTTATTTATTTATTTATTTTTTTTTATTTTTTTTGGTGTGTGGGCAAACTAGAAGAACTACAAGTGTAATTTTTGAAAATTAAATAGAGCTATTCTAAGCTTGCGATTGAATTTTTGAATATAAAATAAAAAGATTGGTGTATTATTAATCATCCAACATAAATAGCTTATATTTAATTATGAATATTAAAATTAAATTTAAGAGTTTGATCAAGATGGTTCGCTATAGGGGAAATATAAAAGTCATACAGAGAGAACCCTTTCATATATAGAAAAAATTACCGTATCAGAAAAATAAGAATAATACTAGCCATCATAAAAAAAATATCAAGAAGATTTTTCGCCCCTTAATTAGTGTGTAGTGTTTTTTTGTATATGCAATCTAACAGTGGAGAATCTTTCATGATTTCTTTTATGATATGTAGCACTACTCGAAAAATAAAGTTCTATGCTCTTAAACACAAGCGACTGGTGAACATATTCTGTATGTGCACTGGCCTGTGCTCTTCGGGTTCATTGGGCATACCTCAGATTCTATTTCGATAATTCAAACCGTTCAATATGTAGAGTTCCTCAATTATTTCGTTCATACAAAAAAATCATGTTGATCGGATATCGATAACTACTTGATCAGATCAATTTCTATCAATAATTTATTTTGAAAATCATATTTACAGTTGACTGAAATATGATTTGATCAAGTATTAACGTGATTTTTTTAGAATGATGAAATACTCAGCAAATTCTACACATTAAATAGTTTGAATTATTGAAACAGGACCTATGGTGAGTCTCAATATTCTATAATATAATCCAATCTGATTTCAGACTTAAAAAAAAATCCAACCCATTTGATTGCCCAATTAGAGCTCCACGGACATCATCTACGTTCACACATTAGTTCAAACCTACTAGGAAGGTAGTGGAGGTAGCACGTGCTGCTGACAAGATTGCTTTCTTAAGGAGCTAAACAGTCTATGATTATATTGTCTGATTTACAGATGATCTCTTAGGTTTCGGCTTCTTCGAGTCTAGTCTTAGAGGTTATGCTTCTTTGGTTAAGCTTTTTATGGTATTTTATCTTTTCTTAAAAAATATATATATATATATATTAGAAAGCAATGAAATTAGTGTAAAATTAATTATTCAACTGAATTAGTAAACTAAATAGTTAAAAAAGTCTAATTACCTAGGCTTGGGTACCACGAATTTGGCCAATAAAATAAATAGATGGTTAAGATTTAAATGGTGTGTTGTTGGTTTATGTATAGATTAAATTTGAACTACATATTCATAATTTTGGATTTGTATTGTGATTGTAAATAATTATCTCTTATTCACATTTGTTTTGCAATAAATATTAAACTATATAAATCCAATTATATGTTTATTGGGCAAAATTGATGCAATGTGAAAAATCAAAGAACAAAATTGACACAATTAAAATAATAATTATCAAATTAATATAACAAATAAATTACAGGAACCATGAATATTATTACTTGTCCAATTTTTATTTATTTATTTGATAATCTTAGAACATTCTCCCCAAGAACTGCACAATTGCAATACAGAACAAACCTACATAATTTTGTGGCTTGCAAGACTCAGAATAGGAAACAATTTATAAATATAAAGATCGATCCCTAAGCTCCTCCATATAAAAGTGTCAGTTAAACTAATCGAGTTGAATGATGGGACAATGCTGGAGCCACTAAATAATACAACACGCAATTTTGGTGGTAAGTAAATTAAGTTTAACTTATCGTTATTAGTGTGAATATGAAGGCACCTAAATTGTAAAAAGATTATGAGTATTTGCTAAATTGCTATGCACAAAATCATTGAATTTTTGTAATATAGTTTTCTGAAAGCATGAGGTACCAGCCTGGAGAAATTTAGAAATGAGAAAACAAACCCATGTGAAAGTCTATTTCTTCTACGAAAAAGCAAGTTCAAGGATCCTTTTTACCTGCTCATAATGACATCTAAGAAAACGAAGTAATACAATTGCATGTACCAATTTCCTTAAAAGTAAATGTTACTGGTAATGATCTTCGTACATTAACCTCCCATCTTTGCAGTACTTTTTGTACAATAGTTTCCACTTAGAATAATGATGTGATGTACAACAGATTATCATTTTTTGTACAACAGTTTTTTATTTATGAATTTTTTTAGTGTTGTCTTCGAACCATCTAACTTCACAGGGAGTTAGCACTGGCTGGACTGATGAGTCACATGAATTGGGTTATTTTGGTTTTCAATTAAGATAATTAAATTTCGTTTTTTGGCTTGCTGAAGGTGATGATTTGGCCTTAATAAAGCTTTTTATGGCTAAATTTGTTTAAAGATTTATGGCTAAATTTATTCGGTATTTCCAGAATATCAGATCAATGGGGCAGCGGGCAGGAAGTTTTATGAGTAAAATATAGTAACTCACATTTGTTAAGTACTTGAGAATTCAAAAAATGACCCGCTTTTTTACAATATCTCATTTTCCGAAACAAAATTACACGTATACTGAAATTATTATTATTATTATTTTCATAATATACTCTTTAAACAAATGAAAGACTTACACAAAAGACCATCGCTATAATGGCTTTAACAGCTTTAACTGTACATTGGTATGGGGTGACTTGAATCCAAATTATTGGTATGGGGTGACTTGAATCCAAATTGCAATCAATTTTATGATGCCAAAAGAAAAATTGGTCTGACTTATGGAAGCAAGTTCATTGAAAACATCCAAAAATATTCACAATAAGATTAAAAAAAAAATGAACTGACTATAGTAACGGGTACCATTTCATTTCATATTAAACCATGCTTTGAATAGAGTATACTAGAGAAAAAAACCAGAGTATCAACCTAATATACTTAAAAAAACACAAAAGACACAAAAGAAAAACTTAACACAAAAGACCAGAGTATTAGCCTACTATACTCA
This sequence comes from Camellia sinensis, assembly GCF_004153795.1. Taxonomy (NCBI): domain Eukaryota; kingdom Viridiplantae; phylum Streptophyta; class Magnoliopsida; order Ericales; family Theaceae; genus Camellia; species Camellia sinensis. The sequence goes on from NW_021024701.1 coordinate 3,018,137, forward strand.
AATGAAAAACTTAACACAAAAGACAGTCACTATAATGGCTCAAAATACACTAACAATAACAAATATTAAGAGATAGAGATCACTGGAGAAGAAGTTTTGGATGGTTCTACCTTTGGCTATTCTCTGGTCTACATGGAAGCATCGAAATGATTGTGTCTTTAATGAATCTCAACCAAACTTGGATGATTTGTGTGAGCTAGTGAAGGTTCGTGTAGCTATGTGGTTCAAAGCCTCACCAGTTCAGATGGAGTTCTCTATTAATGACTTGGTCTTTAATTTGCCACAGGTGATGTTCTGTATCAGAAATGGAATCTGGATCAAGTCTGCTGGCATTTTGTACTTTGCTGTTATTTTTCTTTTGCTAGTGTTATTCTTCTCTTAATTACTTATGGTATTTTTTGGGTTTTAGAGGTCTGTTCAGGTGCTCATTGTCACGGACTGGGCGCTTGTCATCCTCCTGAGAAGCCGGCTCTACGAGTGATACTGCATACCCCCGTGCATTTTGCCCAAGGAATAACCTAGGAGATGCGATAGGGATCTACTCTGCCTGCCTTGCTGCTCACAAACTAATGCGCTTGCAAGGTTCTTCGTGTAGAACTCGCATCCCTAATGAGTCGGTACGTGGCATGCTACCACCGCCAGTCCCTGAGGCCTTCGTTAGGGGAACATTACCCTGCCTGCCTCCATGCTTGTCCGTTCCCCTACCCACAGTAAACCCGCTCCCCGCGGACACCACCCTTGCTGCGAACCCCACAATGAAGGTGCTTGGTATAAGTCTCACGTACCGTCCCCATCACAGTGCCCTAGGCTAGCTCTAATACCAATTGTCATGGACTGGGCACTTGTCATCCTCCTGAGAAGCCGGCTCCACCAGTGGTACTGCATACCCCTATGCATTATGCCCAAGGACCAACCTAGGAGATGCGATAGGGATCTATTCCGCCTGCCTTGCCGCTCACAAACTAATACGCTTGCAAGGTGTTTGGTGTAGAACTCGCATCCCTAATGAGTCGGTACGTGACATCATGCTGTCTTTTGTTTGGTTGTGTTCTGTACTGGTGTAATTTCTGTTGATGTCCGATTGGTTGTTGTTTTGGTCTGTGGATTGATTTGTTACACTGCTGGTGGATTGTTGGTTTGAATTGGATGTTGATGAAATGGTTAAAATGAAAAATTGAAATGATTGATGAAATGGCTAAAATTGAATTGGTTGCTGTTGAAATGGTTAGCTAATCCTAACATATCAGATTTGCTAATGGCTGACTGTTTGGTCTGCTGGATGATCTGTTTTGCATCAGGAATAGTAGGCTATGAATTTGAGAGGTCGTGCTATGCTATGGCTGGATGGTTTGTTCTGCTTTTGGTCTGTTGTTGGTTGATCTAACGAATCTGTTTTGGACTGCTATGCACTTTTACTGATGGAATGCTATGCAATGATTTATATATTGCTGTTGGACTGTTATGAACTGATATATCTGCCTGCGATCTATTTTTCTATGAACTGATGTGGACTATTGAATTGTTGATCTTTTCTGATATGTTATGGATAAATATGATATGTTAGGGCTATCTACTGCTGTTGGGCTTTGGCGTTTTCCCCTTGGATGTGTTCTGTTAGGTTGATCTGAGTTAAGGTTCAAGTAAGCATTTTGAAGGTCTTGGATATGGTTTAAGATGCATGGTTGATCCTAGACTGATATACTTAGGTAGGGATCTGATATGTTGGTTTGCTAGGCTCTGCTAGTGTGGTCTATTATGCTTGTGTGGTATGTTGCTTGTGTGCAGTAGCAATGTACGTTAATTGATGGTGGGAGTAGCAACGTGGATCAAGGTTTCACCCAATGGTTATGGTGTTCTCTATTAATGACCTTGTGTCTAAACTATTGTTGATCTGTTGGGGTAAATGCTACTGAACTGCTGGATGGGCTGCTAAGTATGCTGGTGCTGGTTTTGATGCCTATTGTTGTAGACATTGGGACAAACAATGGGACACAAGGAAATTGAATCGCTGATCTGGTGCTGGTGTTGGTCTGCTATGCTAGTGGTCCCTCGGTCTATAAATGGTGTGAATCCCTTATGGAACCTGAATCAGATGCTGTTGCTTGCTGATGTTTTGGTGCTCTTGTTCTATTTTTTGTTCTCTCTTTTGTTGGTTGCTTTGATTGGTTTCTCACCAATCTTGAGTCAAGTGCTAGTATATGATTTTGCTTCCTTTGCGGTGCCAACCTAATTGGGATTGTAGAGGTTAGCTATGATGCTTAGTATACTTCCCTGCTTTGTTGATGTATTTTCCATGTATATTGCTTTTTTCATCAATAAAGCTTTATTTTGCTGATCAAAAAAAAAAATAAAAAAATAAATTGAAAATATTATCTCTCAAATGAGGTCTCTCATTGTTTATATTGTCTTCCATTTTTTCAACGGATGGTTAAGTTTAACTTAATCGAAAGGTTATTATTAGTCTTCTTAAATATCTTAAGATATTTTCTTCTTTCTATTATATTATTGAATTCTCTAAACTATTCTACTATATTGTGGAGTTTTCTATACTATTTTAGAATGTTTTAAAACTTTCCAAATGTGTGTAGACTTTTACAATGTTCTGTCCCATGATCAAAATTAATTTAATTATATCAAATCTAATTTAAAAGAATTTTTAAATTTAAAATTCGTTTACCTAATCCAATATGTATTAACTATATTTTTCCCTTGGAGGCTATTAAATGAGTTTCTCTTTTAATAATTATTTGAATTTATAACACAGCAGCAAAATCTCATAGTAAAATAAATTTGGGTCTTTTAAGAAATGTTTGAATTTAATTTATAAAACAAAACAAATTTATATTTTTCTTATCTTCTAGTTTACTGTGTAACTAAATTATATCAAAACTACAAGTAATGTTTTAAAATGGACAGGCATGATTGAACTTGAATTCATTATTCCCAAGTTCAAACATAAAAATTAAATGAGTTTAAAATCAAGTAAATTATACTTTGTCCCCGTTATTTTTTAATGATATTCTCACTTTGACCCTTAAAATATTTCAAATAATAAATTTTTTTTTTTAAAAAAAAATCCTATTGAATAGCTCATGCATTTAAAGGCAAGAAAAAGATGTTTAAAATAAGATAAATTTCAATAATGTTGATATGTGAAGGTTGTCCCAATACTAACCCGTTTGGTGAGTATGATTTTTAGTGAAAAAATTAATGTAAGTTGTCACATTACTTTCTTTACTTTTTTGCACTGTTTTTTTAAAATATTAAAAAAGTTAATTAAAATAGTCAATTCACAAATGGGATGTCTAATAGCTTGATAAAAACAATTCAAAATGAGTGTGTTTTAGAAAATGTTTTTAAAACAGTCAAAAATGTTGTAGTGTCCTGTACAATGACTTATCTTTTATAATTCAATAAGTAATTTTATGTGATATAATGTAAAATAATTTGTTGAAGTTATTTTATTTTATTTTTTCGATGGGCACATTTTATTAATGTGTGGCAAAATATAATATAAAATAAAATAACAAGGTCATTAGATTATGGGTTTGGTTTTGACCCCAAAACCAATGATTAGGAGGTCATGAGATTTTATTTTATTTTATTTTATTTTTTAACTTACATGGTCATAAGATTGGCACGAGGCTTTGTGGTCAACAAAAGTACTGTGAATTTCATATTGATATCTATAAAGTAAGTGTCAATCCTAGTGTAATTAGTTTGTTTCGAATGCTTTTGGCAGCAATGTACATGAAGATCAATTTGAGTATATGGCAGTAGATGCGGAAGGCAGAGCAGGTGGGTTGCTCTGTGTATGGAATCCAACGGTGTTTCAAATTTATGAGTGTTGTGGCAACCGGAATTTCATCTTAATGTCAGGTACTTTGTTTTCCTTGTTTAATTGTGTGATTGTTAATGTCTATGGTTCAACAGATGTGGCCAAAAGGCAAGAAGTTTGGGCAAATTTTGCTCGTTTGAAGGCTTCTTTCTTGGGGCCATGGTGTATATGGAGTGATTTCAATGAAATAAGGAATACTGATGAACGAATTGGGTGCTCTAGAAGGGACCGAGGAATGAGGGTGTGATAACCCTAGTCCGTGTTATGCTAATTAATCTCGATTATGATTGTGATTATGTGTTTGATATGATTTTGAGTGCCATTTATATGAATATATGTGGTTTTGAATTTCTATCTGTTTACCGTAGGAAAATCTGTTTGATTATCGGCTTTAGAATTTAAATTGAAGGCCCTATCGGCCACAGAACCCGAAATTGATTACGCCATTGTGATTAGCGTAATTTTTAGAGCCTATGGTGAAATTTAATTAAAAATTGATTCGGATCAAAATAATTAGATTCAGAATGATTAATTAGAGTGTCATTACTTAAACTTAATCAATGTGATTAAGCAAGCCTATAAATAGGCCAATGTACACTTAAGTCCCTCATTTTGTGAACTCAAAATCTGAAAATTGTACTCTAGAGAGAGAGAGAGAGAGGGCCGAATTTAGAGAGAGAAGGAGCTCAAGATAGAGATTTGACTAAGGAACTTGGTGATCTTGAAGTTACACTCAAGAATTAACCCTAATTTGGAAGATTTGAGCCTTTAGGTGAGTAATTGGTTATGAGTTCATAAGTTTGAATTTGTAATTTTGTAAATTCAAAGAGAATATGTGATCAAGTACAAGAATTGTGTTGTAATTGATGAATTTGAAGTCAAAGGATGCATGCATAAAAAGAATTGCCATGAATTTGTATGTTGAGCATGAAATATATGATCCATGTTGAATCTTTGATTAAAGTTCATGCTTTTGATCATCTCTTCATCATTTAAATTGAAAATGAGAGCTATATCTCACATGTATGTACAATTCATAAGAGTATGAGTTTTGAATGCATGAATTTGTTATGTTGGAAAGGAGTTTGGTATAATTTGGAGCATGCATGTATTTGATCCATAGGAATTGAGCTTCAAAATGTTGTAATTTAGCATTTGTATCATGTTAGAAGGTTTGCATGTGAAGTATGAATCATAATATGCAAGTTACATTAGTTTGAATGCAAGTTTGAAACTCAAATTGACTGTTGAAAAACCCAGAATTCAGCATGTCCGCTCGAGCGGGGAAAGGTCCACTCGAGCGTGAAATGCTAGTTCCCAGAACTTTTGCAGACATGGACGTCAACTCGAGCGGGGATATTCACGCTCGAGCGGGGAGCCATGTAGTTTGACTTTCAGCTCGAGCGTCTGAAGTCACGCTCGAGCGTAAAAATGAGGCAACCAGTATTTTTGCAGACCCAATGGGTTCGCTCGAGCAGCCAAAGCCACGCTCGAGCAGGAAGCCCTGTTTTAGAAAGTTTGTAAAGTGGTTTTGTGATTTGTTTTCCAATCTCTTTCATTTCTAAGAACTCTTAGGCATGCATTGAGCATTGTGAATGAGTTAAAATGATAAGAAAGGAGCCTAAGAGGAATGTATGGATTAAGAACGGATTGAACCGTTTGTGACCCATATGTGTTATGTAATGTGTAGGGTCGAGCTCAAGGGCAAATCCACCGGCAGAACATTGTGAGTAATATCTTAGTAAAGATATTTTCAAGTATGTTACTTTCCGAATGCTACTTCTGCATAAGCTTCATGGATTTGTTGATTTGAAATATGAATGAGTATTCTATATGCCTAATTTTGTATAAGGCCGTTTGATACGTTGATATATCTGAATTGGGCCTAAGGCCATTCGTCGTTCGCCGTTTGTCATTTTTCGTTTGCCGTCGATATGTTTGATATAACTGAATTGGGCCGAAGGCCGTCTGACATGAATGATAGTCTGACATATGAATGATTGGGCCAAAGGCCGTCTGATATGAGTGATAGTCTGACATATGAATGATTGGGCTAAAGGCCGTCTGACATGAATGATAGTCTAACATATGAATGATTGGGCCAGAGGCCGTTGGATATAAATGAATGGGCCAATGAATGCGCCAATGAATGCACCAATGAATGCGCCAGAGGCCGTTGGATATGAATGGATAGGCCAATGAATGGGCCAGAGGCCGTTGGATATGAATGGATAGACCAATGAATGGGCCAAAGGCCGTTGGATATGAATGAATAGGCCAATGAATGGGCCAGAGGCTGTTGGATATGAATGAATGGGCCAATGAATGGGCCCAAGGCTGTCTGATACGCCTGATATGTTTGAATTGGGCCCGAGGCTGTTTGATATGTTTGAATTGGACCAAAGGTCATTTTGAATAAAGAGTTGGTTGGACCAAAGGTCGTTTCGCATAGATGGACCTGAGGTCGTATTGTTTTATATAAGAATCGGACCTGAGGTCGTTTTGCATATGGACATGATGTGTTGGACCTAAGGTCATTATACTTTGTTGAGATTTGTAAATCTAGTGTGAATGAGAATAGTGGTTTAAATATGTACATTATAAGTATGATTCATTTATGAACGAATCTTATTCATTAACCTCTTTATTTTGATATTATTCACTGGGCATTAGCTCACTCTCATTTATATGTATGTAGGTGAGCAAAGGGACGTTCAACCCCAGCCTTAGTGGAATTTAAGAAAGGAACCCGAGTTTTGTGAAGTCAGCCCAGGTGCCTCACGCAAGAGGCTTGTTTATGATCTTTTGTATTTCCTCTACTATTTCTATTGGTCGTGATAGACCGTTTCTGTGTATAAGCTTTTGGTTTAGCTGACTATGTGTTTGAATGATCCTGGGTATACAAGATGTTAACTACTGATATGTGGTGTGAGTTATCATTATGTACATGTGAAATGTTTTGATATGCCATGTAAGCATAGCTCATTGGACAAAATTTTAAGTCGTTTCCGTTTGGCCCCTTAACTTTGATGGAGTATATTCTAATCCGATTTGAGGCTGTAAGTAATCTCATGATTACTGGCCAGTTATGACCTTAATCTATAGGGGCGGGTTTGGGTCATGATAGAGGGTTGACCTACCAATGCTTGGGAGGAAATTTACCTGCTGCAATCCACAAACACATGAGAAATGGAGTAGAATTGACAGATTTCTTCTGAATTATGAGTGGCACCAGAATTTCAATTTTATGTTATGGGGCCTTCCTATGTTGGTATCTGATCATTGTCCTATAATATTGATGGAGGATGATAGGGATTGGGGTCCTAAACCATTTAGATTTCTGAATGCTTGGGCCAGCCATCCTAATTTTGTAGCTTTAGTGAAGCAAACATGGTCAGAATCTCAAGTGGAAGGGTGGGCTGGTTATAGATGTCTCATGAAGCTCAAAGCCTTGAAACAAAAATTAAAAGTGTGGAACTCTGCTGTGTTTGGTAAGGTTGAATCTTAGCTTAAGGTAGCTGAGGAGGAAGCCCATGCCATTGAATTAATTACAGAAGAAAGAGCTCTTCTAGGCAATGAACAAGTTAGAAGGCAGGAATTAATGGGTGAAATCTGGAGGTTGCTGGAATGGATCTGGTTGCAAAAGTCTAGAATCCATTGGGCCACCCAAGGGGACAGGAATACAAGGTATTTTCATATAATGGCATGTAGCAGAAACAACAGACACTCTTTGTGCTCTATTCAGGTGAATGGCTCAATGGTGGAGGAGCATTTAGCAGTCAAACATGAGGTGAAGAAGCACTTCAGGAACCATTTTTCTGAACATTGGGCTGTTAGGCCTAAACTGACTGGACAGTTTAAAAACATAGGAGGTAGTCAAGCAATGGATCTGTTGGAAGTAGAGTTTACTGAGGAGGAAGTGAGGCATGTTATTAAGAGTTGTGCAGGCAACAAAGCACCTGGGTCTGATGGTTTTAATTTGAATTTCTTTAAGAAATATTGGGGAATAGTCAAACATGAGGTAAAGCATTTCTTTGGTGAGTTCCATCAGAATGCCAATCTGGTTAGTGGTTTAAATAGTTCGTTCATTGCGCTAATACCCAAAGTGGTGAGCCCATCAAGCTTGAATGATTATAGGCCCATTAGTCTTGTTGGCTCCCTGTACAAAATTTTGGCTAAAGTCTTGGCAAATAGGATGAAGCAAGTAATGCCAAGAATTATTAGTGAGACTCAATCAGAATTTGTGGGAGGAAGGTACATTCTGGATGGGGTCCTTATTGCTAATGAGTTAATGGATGGCTGGAGAAAATTGAATAAGAAAGGTTTGGTGTTGGAACTAGACTTTGAGAAGGCTTATGATTCCGTTAACTAGGATTTCTTGTTCAATATGTGCTCTAATTTCAGTTTTGGGGAAAGATTTGTGAAATGGATGAAAAATTATGTAGCCTCCACAAAAGTGTCAGTTCTAGTGAATGACTCACCTACTGAGGAGTTTTGTCCACAGCGAGGGCTCCGACAAGGTGATCCATTGTCCCATTTTCTTTTTAATATAGTTGCCGAGAGTTTGAATATATTGTTTAACAGAGCCAAGGATATTGGTCTAATCAAAGGTGTTGTCATTGGTAATCATGGGGTTAAAGTAACGCATCTGCAATTCGCTGATGATACAATAGTGTTCTGTGAAGCTGAGTGAGTGGAAGTGGTAACTATTAAAAGAATACACCGGTGTTTTGAACTAATATTAGGGCTAAAAATTAATTATAATAAGTGTGTGATCGCTGGTTTTGGCGTGGATGAAGAGTTGATACAAGCTTTTGCTTCTCGATTAAATTGTACACACCAAAATCTGCCTCTAAAGTACCTTGGTTTACCTCTCGGAGCTAATCCTAGCAGGAAGAGTACTTGGAAGCCAATCTTGGATAGGTTCAAAAAGAAATTACCTACATGGAACAGAAGGTTGCTTTCGTTTGCGGGGAGACTGACTTCAATTAAGTCAGTCCTGAGTAATTTACCACTTTACTATTTGTCATTATTCAAAATACCAGTGGGAGTGTCAAAAGAAATAGACAGAATCCAAGCAAATTTCTTATAGGGAGGATCCAATCTTAAAAGGAAAGTGCATATGATTAGTTGGAAAGTCATTACCAGGAGCAAGAATTTGGATGGATTGGGTATTAGAAGGTCCACAGATATGAATATTTTCCTTCTGCTGAAATGGTGGTGGAGGTTTGGGGTAGAACACCAGACTTTGTGGAAGGATGTTATCTGTTCAAAATATGGTATGAAGGGTGGTAGCTGGCTGCCGTACATGGCAGGAAATTTTAGAGCTTCAAAAATTTGGTTTGATATAATTTGTGCAGTTAGAACTCAGCCTAAGGTGTACAATTACTATCTTGAAAACACTGTAATCCAGTTGGGGAATGGCAGGAGAGCTCAATTCTGGTTAGATAAATGGATGGGCGAGGTGTGTCTTAAGTCTGAATTCCCCAGATTATTTTCTTTGTCCACTAATAAGTACGGAACAATTTCTGATTTTAATAACAAAGGCAGAGGGTCTCAGGAGTGGAGTTTGGAATTTAGGAGGCATTCGATGGCTTGGGAAGAGGAGGAGATAGGTAGGTTATATACCTTTATAAGGTTTGCAACAGCCATTAGAGCCACCAGCTTAGAAGTTTGGCTATGGAAGGCTGACCCATCTAGGGTGTTCTTAGTTGCATCAGTGTATAAGAGATGTGAAGTACTCTTGGGACCTGTTACGATAATGGCAATGGAAGTCTGGCACAATTGTGCTCCACCCAAAGTAAAATTCTTTGGGTGGTTGGCTTGGAGAGGCAGGGTGAAAACATTAAGTTTCTTGCAGAGAATAGGGATATTAGAAGTGAATGCAAATGTGGGATGTGTCTTCTGTCAAGGGGAGGAGGAAACAACTCAACATATCTTGCTATGTTATCCTTTTATTTGGCGGTTGTGGTCTCATATTATGAAATGGTGGGGTGTGCAATGGGTTATACCTAACTTTGTGGAAGGGTTGCTGCAGTGGTAGTCTTTTTGTAAGATGAAAAAGAAGGAGAAGCTGATATGGAAAGTCATACCTTTGGCTGTCTGTTGGTCTACGTGGAAGCATAGAAATGAATGCGTCTTTAATGGTTCTCGGCCAAATCTGGAAGTTTTATGTGAGATTGTCAAAGCTAGAATAGCTTTGTGGGTTAAGGCATCCCCAGCAAAAGTGGAATTTTCTATTAATGATGTAGTCTTTAACTTGCAGCAGGTCCAATTCTGTATTAGGAATAGGAGTTGATGTTGCAGCAGTTATCTGTGCTGGTCTGGTGGTGTAGTTTATTGGCTGCAAGTAATTTAGTGGACTGCTATGGTGGTTTCCATAGTGCTAGTTATTGATGAGTGTTCTATGCTAGTTAGGTTTCCATAAGGAAATGAGGCATTTGCTGTTTCTGTGCTTTTGTTGGCTGCAAGTACTCTGCCTACCCATATGAGTTGCTAATCTGAATTTGTTGATAGGTCTGTGTTGCTAATCAGTCATGTTGTCTGCTATGGTGATGTTGGGCTGTTATGTTGGGCTGCTTTACTGGGCTGGTATATGGTTCTGTGCCTTCTATGCTCATCTGTTGTTTGCTGAACTAATAAAGTGATTGCCAAGGTGACTGCCAGTCTAAAACTAACTGCCAGACTAAAACTGGTCTGCATCAGAGGAGTGGTTAGGTGTATTGTTTGTCTTCACTTGGTGGTTTTGCTTGTTGGTTCTATTTTGTTTGATTGGTAGTGGTTTGTTAAATGAAGTTTAGGCCAATAGAGGTTTAATGCTTTTCGTTATGTGTGTTTGTGTATTGGAAAACAAGGGTGCGCATCATATGGACGAGACATTCAGTCTTCTGGTGTTTGCAACTGTGCTCATGTCTGCCTAGATGAAGTTTTGATGTTGAGCTCAGGGGTGCAGTACTCAGTTTTAGCTTTAGAGTTCAACTCAGATGAAGTTGTGTTATGTTCTTATATTGGCTTTCAAGCCTGGAATTGCTATGCTCTTAGGTGCTAGCAATGGTGATGCTCAAGTTGAGTGCACTAAGCTGCTGCTGTTGATTCTGTGGTCAATTTAAACCAGACCAGCCTGGAGTGCTCATCAATTTGCTGATTCTGCTGCTGATTCTGTGATTAAAGCTGCAACATGCCTGGAAATGCTCATCAATTTGTTGAAAGGTGAAGCTTGGCTAGGCTGCTTGAGGTTGGGAGCATCTATCTATGGATGGAGATTATGCTAGCATAATGAGCTCAAGAACTTCAAAATGAGGTTGATTCTGAGCTGTGTTTCAGTTCTGCATTTTGATCTGAATTGGTGCTCTCTGGTGTGTCTACATCAAATGCTGTAGTATGTTGGTCTGCTATGCTTAGGTACTAGCATTGGTTGGTGTAGACGTCCCCGAACGTCCCGGGAGGATGAATTGTCACGACCCAAACCCGGCCCTATGGGTTTAGCACCGTAACCGGCCAGTAATCCGAGATTACCGAAGGCCTGCTTAACAGTAATACAGTAAAACAGAGTACAGGGCCTGGCAGAAGCCAATATAGTAAATAAACAATGTCCAATGAGCTGTGACAGTCTGTATGCAAAACGACTTGTTATTCAAATGTATACAGTCAGACAAAACAGTATGTACAAATATACAATCATTCAGTCAGGGACCTAATGCCTATTAAACAGTACAGTAACAGTCTATACAGTTATGCAAAACAGATACAGAGACAGAAGGGGGAAATAAAAGACCCCTAAGCCATAGCATGGCAAGCTCGAAACCTCGCAGTGAGGCACATAGGTTGGCTTGACAAAACAGGAGTCTACTCCGACGCTTCTAGCCGCGTTCTGGTGCCTGTACACCTACATATATATATATATGAGCAGTGAGCTAAAGCCCAGTGAATAACATAATGTGTAAAGGGGTTAAGAACGAATGTCCTTACAGTAGTGAAAACAGTTCATTAAATCAGTATTTCAGTCGTTCAGTCAGTACAGTCATATGTGGTACATCCAATAGCACAACAGTACAGTAAACAGTAGGTCTTAAAAGACCTAACAGTAGTGATGGCCATCAGTCAGTAAACAGTAGTGGCTCCAACGAGGGAACCGACAGAGATCTCTGTAACAGTATCAGTAAACAGTAGGCGCTAAGGATGCCACAATACAGTTCAGAATAAAGGATATACATTCATTCAGTTAACAGTAATCAGTTCAGAAAGCAGTACAGTTCAGTTGTTCAGAAAATAATCATTTTTGAACATATCTTTACACAATCGTTACTCACAGAGTTCTGGGCTACAGTAAGCTAGAGCGCGTCCTCAGAAAGCCAATCCTACACAGTTAACAGATTGAACACACACTAAGCTACACAGTTGGGAAAGATAATAACTTAACCCCTAATATGCCTCGGTGTGTTCTACCTCTATATCCTCAACAAGATGTCTTAAACTAGGCCTAAGAATGCCTAGAATGAGATGAGGATATAAAGATGCACTTGAAAAAGCATTTTTAGAATTTTCAGAAAACAGGGGTCACGCTCGAGCGTAGGTTACTCCGCTCGAGCGGACATGCAGACAAAGGTTTCCGTTCGAGCGTAGACTTACCCGCTCGAGCGTTCTACAGAACAGTCAAAAGTGCTGGATAGGCGAAAATCACGCTCGATTGGGCGCTCGACACCCGCTCGAGCATGAGACACAATGTCCCGCTCGAGCGTCAATTATTCCGCTCGAGCGGACTTCAAAACAGAACAAAATGCTGGGAGCACGATTTCCACGCTCGAGCGCCAGTCACCCCGCTCGAGCGTGAGTCCAAATTCTGGAAATTCCAGATTTGAACCTCAAGCTCAAAACCAAGTTTTCAAACCATAAATTCGATCCTCTTGGGCCAATTTTCCAGAAAACACATCAAAACTCATAGTTTAACATGATTCAAAGCTCAATTTGCAAAATCAAAGCCCAAGGGTGTTTCAAATAAACTCAATTTGAAACCAATTTTCATGAACAATATTTCAAACATGACATGCATGAGTTTAACTCAATTCAAAGCTTCAATTTCATGCTCTAGTGAGCCAATTCTTCCAAAAACAAGTTGAAAACTGGTCTTAAACACAATATGAGCATGCATGTAACATTTTACCATGAAATCAACTCACAACTCAACAATTCAAACATGCATGCATGGAATGAGCTTCAATTTGACATGCTAGGACTAGAACATGACTCAATTCATCAATTTAGACATGAACAATGCAAGAATCCACTTAAACACAACAATGAGAGGTTGAATTCCTCACCTAGAGCTTCAATTACAAGTATAGAAGTCCAATTAGGCAATTCTCCTATGATCCCTTCAAGTCTTCCAAGCCAATTCTCTAGAACAATTCAACTCTCTCACTTCCTCTCTCTCTAGTTCGGTGGTGTGCTCAAAAGAAGATGAGGAAATGTTTTGTAATGCAAGGCTAAGGCTTAAACAAAGTTTGGTGTAGTGGTCCACTAGGGGTTAGTTTGGTAAATAATGCAACTCTTGTAATTTAGCACTATTTAATCTAATTTAATCATACCAAATCAGTTTTCAGATAAATATACCATAAAATCCTATAAATTATGAGGATCATGAAACATTAATCAATTTCCGGTTCGGCCGCCGATAAGGCCTTCAATTAAAACCAAGTTTTTAAAAACACAAACAGATAATCAAACAATCAAACAGATAGACATACAATTGAACAGATATACTCAGTCAATTCAGTTTCAATTTCAGTCAGTCAGTTCAGTAGTTTATCCAGTTCACTTATCAGTCATAATCAGTTCAGGTTAACGGTAATCAGTAGTTTATCAAAAGCCAGTTGACGAGGTTATTACAGAATCTCGTTTTTTCATTGGGCTCACTACAGTTCGGACTCAATGTGTTCACGGTTCTTAATCTGATCTCACAATGTGCAATGTGAGATTGATAAACACCAAAGAATCCAAATCCGGCAAATCGTTTTGGAAAACAGATTTTTGTAAAGAAGTGCCAAACATGGACTGCTTTGCCAGATACAATGCCACCTAAATATTTATTTTGGGAAATTTAGGAAACCCTGACTCGTTGCTAAGGCACGTGTCCGTCATCACCAAAGTTGCCTCGGCTCGGAACTTGGGTACGATTGGAGAAGGTCAGCTATGAGCACCCCCGCTCGCCCGACCAAAGATCGGCCTTACTAACCATGATATCGAGTTTTGAAAACGTTATGTGGTCTATATCCGGTTATTAGCCTAGATTTACTATGTGATGCACACAGCATACAAGTATAGACTGGGTCGCCTGAATTGAATAAAACATTCATGTTTGTTTTTTAAAGTGGTTTGAAGGTGCTACTCGCAAGTAGGCTAAGACGCGGATTTTGCCACCCTCAAGTGGGCTTAAGAAAACATGATTTTGCCTCCCTCAAGTGGGCTTAAAACTCGCATTTCGATGAATTGTTCCAATTTAGGTAATCCAACCTTCACCCACAGGCATTCATGCAGTTATATCATTTAAACAGATAGCCTCATGGTAAGCATACTATCATGGCAACACTCACACACATGCAAGGATGCTAAAGCGTAAATGCTTACCGAGTACTCCAAGCCAAAGTAGAAACTAGTTAGTAATCAAATGCATGATCCTAGTGAATGTTAAGATGGCTAATGCAAGACATGCAAGATGCAACTACAATAGGTTCGGCTATTCTAAGATGGAATATGATGATGCTACAGCTAACACCCATTCAACTTAGAATTGAAATACAAATGCAGTTAGTATGATGAGCCGAGCTCGGTACATGCAATACAGGTGAATGATGCAAACATGCAAGAATAAGTATGCTAACTGAAACATGCCCTAATCTAACCATCGTAAGCTGGTAAATAAAAGGGAGAAAGATGTGGGGTTGGAAGACATGCATCACACACACGCACACTTATTACAACATTGTCCTCTCCCGGAAGGTCCAAAAGAATAATACAAATCACCTAATTAACTAACTCACGAGCTAATTAATTAATTACAAAACCACTTAACTAATTAACAAATCAATTAGTCTACCAAAGCAGTAAAACAGCATCGGGAAGAGGGATGCACGCATGCTCGGTCGGCTTTGCTCAAAAATCCATCGCCATGCCACAGTTGCCTCTGTTTACACTGCTCTGCTCTTTTGAAAACTGTGCCAACCTCTGTGACACCTTTGAAACATCTTGGAGACATGCTGAGAGGCCATCGGCCATGGGATGGGACCACCGGCCAAGTGAAACAGGTCATCGACCAAAAATTGTGCTCTCGGCCAAAAATGGATAGCCGGCCGGCACTAAAGATGGCCGGCTGGCCATGTCTTCCTGCAAAATCCTGTTTGACAGCAGCAGAGGGCAAACAGAGCATGGCAATGCATTTTCAAAGCAATGTATGCGCAGCCACCCTCCCTATCATGTCATGAACTCAAGGGAGTATGGTTCTCGACCCTTGGGCCATCAATCACGTATTTCAATGCATGATGGCCAAAGGAACCGAGTTGTGCATTTTGATGTCAAATGTAATGCACACCAAACAAACACATAAGGCCCAACCTCAATCATGGTGATTTCAAGAGGCAAGGCATGCATGCAAAATGCAATGCAATCTCAGCATGCAAGCTAAGTATGCACCATGAACATGAGGGCAAGCAATGCAAACATGCAACATGGATAACACACAAACATGTAACAACATGTTAAGTGGCTAAAAGAGAGAATACATGCCAAATGCATTACAACCTAAGCATGGAACAACATGTCATATAGCTCAAGCAATGCAACAAAATGCAATATGGCTAAGCATGTGTCAACAATGCAAGTAATGAGCATGCAAAACATCATGCAATCAAAGCATGCAAACATGAAGCAATGTAACAACATTTGAGCAACATGCAAAAGGTGGACTTAAACTAATATCGACAAGCCTCAACCATGTCTAAAATCAGTGGCCAAATGTGCTAAAATGATGACTTGACATGCACCAAAATGAAGCTCCTGTAATGGTCCAAAAATGAGGTATTCATGCATAACTCTCAAACGCATTTAAAGAGTGGAAAACATGGGAATATGGTATACATATAAGTTCTGAAATATGATGCACAATGATGCCAAAACATAGAAACACCTCAACATAGGCATGCAATAGGCTCCAAAACTCGAAGCTAGGCAAGGGTATTGAACTACAACCATGCCTAGCAAGAAACATTCGACCATGAGGCCCCAAAACAGAGCTAGGGCAGTCAAAAATATGCACAAAATTAGTTTATGGTATGGTCAAAAAGTGCTAGACTCAAGGGTCACCAAAGCATGCAAAGTAAGCTAGTGAACCATGATTTGCACTACAACTATATGAAGCATATGAGAGGTCACCAAACTAGCCAAAAATAGATGTATGCCATGCCAAAATATGCCCAAATAACCATTGAAACTCAATCAATACATGTTAGAATAAGTGTCCTTTAGAAGCCATGCAAAGGGTTGTTCTACACATACATGATAGACATAAAATGGCAAAACCACCTCTGGAAAGAGGTTATGTACAGCCTTAAAACTCACTGAAAAGGCCTAGAATGAGCAAGGAAATACAATAAAGGCCCCTTTGAAAGGCTTGAGGAGGATTACTCTACACATGCATAATGACACTTATATGGCAAAATGGGCTCTGGACAGAGCCTATTGCAGACCTTAAAACTCACCAAAAAAGGCCTGAAATATGGCTTTGAAACATGCAAATAAGAGCCCCTTTGGAAGGCCAAAAATGCTAGAAAACAAGACAACAAGGGAGAGGGTCACCCCTCTCCTTCTTAGGACCTCAAAACACCATCCCCACCACTGAATACAAGGTGGTCCCGAAGCTCACAAAAAAGACACAAAAATGAGGCCAAACAAGGCCTAAGAGGGGGTAAACAACCCCAAATACAAAAGTGATCTGAAACAAGCTTAAAAATGAGCTCAAAATAAGACTTTTTTTAGTTTATGACAATGCTCGAAAATGCTTACAAGTAAGGCTAAAATATGAAGCAAAATAAAGACCAAAAGAGGGTAAAGTGTGTTACCCTTGTAGCCAAAAGGGGACAGCAGCTTCTTGGTCCAGAAAACCAGTCCCTTAGCCTCTGAAAATGGCTTCCAAGATCCTTAGGTTGATGATGGAGGTGTTAGGCTAAGAGTTGGTGTGCAAAGGGGCCAAGAACTATGGACTTTGGAGCTCAAAGTAGTGAGATATGTATGGTTTTTGCCTTAGCAAAAATTTTTGGAACCCTTGCAATGGAAGAGGAGCTCTTCTTTTGTAGAGGAAGAAAGGTCCAAGCTTCTTGGAGAAGATTGGAACAAAGGGGCCAAGCTTCTCTTAGAAGCTTGTAACAAAAGGGCCAAGCTTCTTGAGGAAGCTAGAGCAAACGGGTCAAGCTTCCTCAAGAAGCTAAGCAAAGGGTTCAAGCTTCTCTAAGAAGCCAAAACAAAAGGGTCAAGCTTCTTGGAGAAGCTAAAATGGTTCAAGCTTCTTGGAGAAGCTAAAAAAAGGGTCAAGCTTCTCTTAGAAGCTTGGAGCAAAGGGTTCAAGCTTCCTCAAGAAGCTAAAATCAAGGGTTCGAAAGGTTCTAGCTTCCTCCAGAAGCTAAAACTAAATGTTCTAAAGGTTCAAACTTCCTCAAGAAGCTAAAACAAGGGTTCAAAAGGTTCAAAACCCCCCTTGAAAAAAGGTCTCGGCTAGAAAAAGTGGCCGATTGACCAAAATCAGTGGCCGGCCGACCAAACACAATGCCGACCAGCCAACACTTTTGGCCGGTAACAAGAAAACAGGGTCGATGGCCTCAGGCCATGGCCGGTGAGGTGTGGGGATGGCCAACAAGCTATTTCCCATCCTCAAAAGCAAAACAACAAGTGTTTGGTGCAAAACTAAACACAAAACAAACAAGTCGAGAGGTCTTGAGGCAAGGCGCGTAGCCGAAACCTCCGAGAACTCAAGACGAACACGAACATGGATGATCATCGAGTGTTCAAACGATGACGTCCAAGTCTTGAAGACGGTCAAAAACGGGGTGTCTATAGTTGCCCCTCTTTGACAGAACTCGAAAGTCATAACAATGACGGGAGTAAATGTCAAAGCCCAGAGACGACCCATTTTTGACAAGGCCGAAGACTTAGACAAAGCATACAAGCTACAGACAAAGATATGCACCCGAGGGCAGGTGCGAAATGCAAGAACAATGCACAAAGCCGAGCATAACTTATGATCATGCAAAGAAAGCTGTAACGAAGCATAACAATGCAACAGTTTTAAGCAAGTAGAAACCAAGCTAGATTACAATGTAGAAAGGGTGTAAGAGAATTACTGCAATTCTCACTGTGAATACAGTGTGCATGTGTGACAGATACACAAAGCGAACGTGTGATAGATACACAAAGTGAGCATGTGTGGTAGATACACAAAGCGGATGTAGTGTGATGGATACACAAAAAAGGTGAACACAAAGTGTGATAGATGCACTAAGTGAACAAGGTATGATAGATACACAAAGTGAGAGTGTGTGGTTGATACACAAAGTGAATGTGGTGAGCATAGTGTGATGGACACAAAAGACGAATGTGTGATAGATACACAAAGTGAGCATGTAATAGATACACTATATGAAGCAAAATGTGATAGATACAGTAGCTGAGCGCGTGATAGATACACTAAGCGAGTGTGGTGAGCACAATGTGATAGGTACAAAGCGAGTGTGTGATAGATACACTATATGAACAAAGTGTGATTCATACACTAAATGAATAAAGTGAGCAAAGTGTGATGGATACACAAGAGGCAAACACAAAGTGTGATAGATGCACTAAGTGAACAAGTGTGATGGATACACAATAGGTGAACACAAAGTGTGATCGATGCACTAAGTGAACAAATGTGATGGATACACTAAAGGTGAACACAAAGTATGATAGATGCACTCAGTGAACAAATTATGATTGATATACTAAATGTGAACACAAAATGTGATAGATGCGCTTAGTGAACATGTATGATTAATATACTAAATGTGAACACGAAGTGTGATAGATGCACTTAGTGAACAAGTATGATGGATGTACTAAAGGTGAACACGAAGTGTGATAGATGTACTTAGTGAACAAGTATGATAGATATACTAAAGGTGAACACGAAGTGTGATAGATGCACTTAGTGAACAAGTATGATTGACATACTAAATGTGAACACGAAGTGTGATAAATGCACTTAGTGAACAAGTGTGATGGATACACAAAAGATGAACACAAAGTGGTGTGATAGATGCACTTAGTGAACAGAGTATTGATTGATATACTGAATGTGAACACGAAGTGTGATAGATGCACTTAGTGAACAGAGTATGATTGATATACTCAATGTGAACGCGAAGTGTGATAGATGCACTTAGTGAACAGAGTATGATTGATATATCTAAATGTGAACACGAAGTGTGATAGATGCGCTTAGTGAACAAGTATGATAGATACACTAAAAGTGAACACAAAGTGTGATAGATGCACTAAGTGGACAAGTGTGATGGATACACTAAAGGTGAACACAAAGTGTGATAGATGCACTGAGTGAACAGGGTATGATTGATATACTAAATGTGAACACAAAGTGTGATAGATGCACTTAGTGAACAGAGTATGATTGATATACTAAATGTGAACACGAAGTGTGATAGATGCACTTAGTGAACAAGTATGATGGATATACTAAAGGTGAACACGAAGTGTGATAAATGCACTTAATGAACAAGTACGATGGATGTACTAAATAAATAAAGTGTGATTGATACACTAAATGAATGAAGTGTGATAGATACAGAAAATGAGAAGGTGTGTGATAGATACACAAAAGTGAATGTGCGTGATAAATACACAAAATGAGAATGTGTGTAATAGATACACAAAATGAATGAAGTGTGATTGATGCACTAAATGAGTGAGAGTGTAATAGATACACAAAGTAAATGAAGTGTGATTGATACACTAAATAAATGAGAGTGTAATTGATACACTGAATGAATGAAGTGTGACTGATACACTGAATGAATGAAGTGTGATTGATACACTAAATGAGTGAGAGTGTAATAGATACACAAAGTAAATGAAGTGTGATTGATACACTAAATGAGTGAGAGTGTAATAGATACACAAAGTGAATGAAGTGTGATTGATACACTAAATGAGTGAGAGTGTAATAGATACACAAAGTAAATGAAGTGTGATTGATACACTAAATGAGTGAGAGTGTAATAGATACACAAAGTAAATGAAGTGTGATTGATACACTAAATGAGTGAGAGTGTAATAGATACACAAAGTAAATGAAGTGTGATTGATACACTAAAACAGTACAAAGGCTCTGAAATACTGACAAGGGTTCTTCACGTAGAACACTTTGGATGCTACCTTTCTTCCTGATCATATTCACAACTTTCCCTATTCTCCAACGGGGTGACAGACTAGGTTGGTTCAGTATCCAGAATTGAGGTGCATATATGCTATCTCAACCTATGGGGCTTCCAAACAGATTTCAAGCCAGGGATACACCCCTGGGTATTTAAACCAGACTTTAGTCCTGGAAATCCCGAACCTTTACGTTCTAGGCATCAGCCATTCGAACTCTAGTTACCACTGTCGCAGTTGGTCTCCTAGGAACTCATTGCAAACACGGCCAAGATGTCCCTGGCACGAAACGGTACTCGAGTAGAGCACTTCTGATCGCCATTCTGGCTTGAAGCAGACTTGATCTTGAGCTTGAGGTAGAGGCACACTCATACTTCGGAGCATTGGCAAGACTTGAAGAGGTACACACGGAATGTAGTCTCGGAACTTACTGAAGTTGAAACAAACTCAGATACCCGACATTTTCCCTCTTTTCTTTTGCTTTGTAGTCTGGAACCCATATAGCTTCAAATAGGTCCTGGTTTTACTGTTCTGACATGACCTGGGTTGAACCCTGTGATTTTACAAAAGAACGAATCTTGTTTTTCACAGATGTGGAGAACGGCACGGCACTCGGAGCGCAAAATGATTTTATTCTTTGAAATTGAGAGATGAGTTCTCGACCGGGTATTGAGCCTACGACTGACCATAGCGAAAACGACTCAACAACGGAAAGCAAAAGATAAAACAACCTAAACACATCCATTGACACTCAAAATGACTTAAAACAAGAATCGAGACAAAAAAAGATACAAACACAACACTCGGATGTGTTACAAATGCAAGAGACCTCTCAGTGCACGAGGAGCCAGTTTCTCCGGGTATTGTTTCCCGTCCTTCCTCATTTGTGATTCTCACATCACTCGGCCCTCAAACTCTGTTTTTCTGGAAAAGAAGCCCCATTTTTCTCACTTTTTCTCTCAGCGCACATCTCTCTATTCTTCAATCTCTTATTTTTTATCCCTCCCCTGAGTAGTTGATGGATAAACAAAAAGTTGTAGGCTCTTGCCCCTAGCATTCCGCTAGATTTTTCTTCTTGTTCACAATAGTGAGTTTCTCCCACAGAGGGGCTGAGCTACAACTGGGTGTGTAGCAAATCTGCAGCTGACATCGGTTGACGATGTTTTGCTGGGGAGTTTGGACGTGATCAGATCTGTCCAGATGAGGGAGTGGAATATCTTGATCCATTCCAGTTCGTGCTTCGCATTCGACTTGATACCTCGTTGCTCGGAGGGTGTGAGAGCTTTCTGCCCTTTTGCGGTTAGCTTCAGTGGTCCCCTTTTTCGGCAGGTATGATGCCCTTTCTGGTAAGTGCGTTGATAAAGGGGGAAAAGACAGAAAACCTGACTCAACTGTGCCCCTAGTTCATTATTTTGACCATTTTTGTTTTTGGCTTTCTACTAAAACAATTTTGATCAATATGAGAGTTAGATTAACATGCTTGTTCAACTTTCTGATTTAAAATCATGCAAGTCAGGCTATGAGCCCTGAAAATTTTCTTTTTTTTGGGTCCAAGAAAATGGTCCAGTTTTGGAAAATGAAATAATTTTCGAGAAATTAGTCAACCTCAGTAAAAATTCTCAAAAACCGTTTTGGCAAACAGCTAGTGCTCAACGAGCACAGAACTTACTCTTGAGATGCACAACCTTAGATCCGAAGGATTATTGCCCCTTGCTTGAAAAGAGCTGCATGGCAACGGAAAGTTGCCCCTTGTTTGAACGACACCGCAGCGCATTGAATGGCAATGGAAAGTTGCCCCTTGTTTGAATGGCACCGCAGCGCATTGTAGTCAGTACTCAAAGTGACGAACACAACCAAATTCTCGGATATAGAGAAGACAAAGATGACCAGAACCATCACATGGACATAGTCAAATTCGAAGTGTTTATGGCTGGACTTCAAGATGAAGTAGCCTACGTATCCCAAACATGGGAATCAAGCCATACGTAGTTCAGGTTTAGGTACACTCGGGTATTTAACCTCTCCTTTTGCGCTCTAACTTTTGCCAAGACCGCCTTTCTGGGTTTTCAACCTTGCGAGCTATGTTTTTCTTTTCTTTTCAATTCTTTTTCATTTTTTTTCAATTTTTTTTATCTTTTCTTTTTCATTCTTTGTATTTTTCCTTTTTTCTTTTATGTTTTTTTTTCTTGCTCTAGCTTTTGCCTGGGTCGCCCTTCCGGGTTTTCGGCCCAGCGAGCCTCTCAAGGGTAAAAGTGTAGCTTTGTCCATGTCAAATGGTTTTGAGATCTCGAAGCCATCTGAATCCAGGAGAGTGGCCGTTGTTCGCTGATGATGTAGACGTCCATCTGGGGGGTGAATTTGCCCTTAGTGTTGTGGATAGGAATTCAGTTGTTCAGCAATGCTTTCTTCATTCCTCCCTTCTGGGAATTGGCATTCTTGCCGTTCTTCATCTTTGACTCTTCGAGCACATTTGAAATTCTTTTGCCCCTAGTTCGAGGGGTGCTTTTGATTGAGCTTTGCAAGCTTCCTTTGATAATAACCGATCTTCTTGATCTGACTTTGGTGCCTCTTATTCGAGGGCTGCTTTAAATCTGGCCACACAGGCCTCACATTGATGGTTGACCATTGATCATTCTGATCCCAAGTTCAAGGTTTTGAGAGCAAATGGGTTGAATCTTGAGGCTGAGAGCGATCCTAGGCTGCACAATCTCAAGAGCAATTTCGCACAAGTCTTCATAGGACTGTGCAAAATATTTTTTTTGAAATTTTTTAAGAAAGCGACAAATCGCTCGCGCTGAAGACAGTGTAGAACCAATCTGGATCAAGCTAGAATACTTCTCAGTACTCACATTAACAAGCATGATCTCATTCATTAAGCGCTTAGCACGCCTATCTTTCTGTCAATTGATCAAGTTTTGCAAAACCCGAGGAATTCCTTCCTCTTTGTTTTTACCACAGTGTTCAAAAAAGTTTTGAAAAACTCAAGTCAATGTAATGATTTCAAAGCACAGAAAAGACAAAATTTTTAGTCAGATACTACCGTCTCATTCAGAACTTCTGGTACAACTAGCACAAGGCAGAAGCAAACACAAGAGTGTGAAAATCACTGCTGTTCATTCAAATCTTCTGGTGCAACTTGCTCCAAGGCAGAAACAGACTCAAAAGAAAACGAAAAGACAAACACAAAACAAAGCAGGTGATGTCCGAGGTAACACCCCCGAAATCACCCGGCTCCAACAAAACAGGACTGACTCAGTACAAAAAGACAGACCCAACTGACTCAGGACAAAGAGATAGACTCAAAACAAAACAACAGAACTACCTCAACACCCAAGTCAGAAACTACAAGACTAGCATTTGCAAATGCTCAAAACAATGCGTGCCAAACGCTACATCTAGAGTAAACTGAGCGCCATCCGCAAGTGGTTCATCGCCTAAACACATAATCACATTATCCCTTACAAGTTCACTGATCCAATAACGATAGACTTTGCAAGACTGGTGCGGCAATGACCTTGTTGTCAAACAAATCTTGTACATCATGGCGCAGACAAAAGCAGCTATCGGTCTCATGACCGGTTTGTTGATGGTACGCACAGTACTTAGTTTGGTCATGCTTTGGAGGGAGAGGATCAGGTAAAGGCCGTTGTTCCAATGGTTTCAAATGTGCTTTCCGGATTAAGACCTCTAGAGCCTTTGACAAAGGCATATAAAGTAGGGTAAAAACCCTCTTGACTCGAGGTGGATATTTGGTTTTCTGTGAGCTACTTCCAGACGCACCGGTGAATGGGGTAGCTTTTTTTGATGTGGTGGTGGTAACCATGCCCACTTCAGAAGATCTTGTAGCTGCATCACTGCTGGTGGTCGCATTCGAACTGCGGGAAAATGCCCTCCTAGGCTGTTCCTTCTGCTAGTCAATAAGGCCCTCCTTCATGGCATCCTCGATCTGTACCACCATCTCATGCAAATCTAAAAAGGTAGGGAAGGGGAGCACGATCATTTTCTGCATTAGTTTGGGCTAGAGGTTGCGCACAACCATCCGTATTTGATTCTTATCCGTTGGCCTAATGGTCATCATTGAGGCTTTGGCCCTCCAGCGGGCCACGAATTCTGAGAAGCTCTCCTTAGGCTCCTACCTCGTCGTCTCAAGATCACGGGTCATAATCTCGATTTGCGTGTTATACGAGTATTGTGCAACGAAGGCCTCGGCCATCTCATCCCAATTCCTCTTGACATTATCTTCAAATTTTGCATACCAGATGGCCGCCACACCCGACAGGGTCTGGCCAAATAATGAAATCTTCTGTAGTCTGGTGAGGCCCATTGGCCGTAGTATGTCTAAAAACAACCATAGATGTACCATGGGATCCCCGGATCCGTCAAAGCGGTCAATTTGTGGCATCTTGAACCTATCTGGCAGTGTCATAGCTGCGTCAGTGTACCCGTCCTCAATGTCCAAGATGGACTTTATCCCCTGGGATTTCTTGAACAACTTTTCAAGCTTGCTCAACTTCAACGTTGTATGGTCTACCTCGAACTCAAAGGGAGAGTCCGGTAGGTTGATTGGTGCTTTAGACAGCCGGGGTAAGATTGGGGGCGGAGCCGGCCCTGTCGGAATGTCCGTATCTTCCTGGACATTTGGTGTTTCCCCGGGTGTCGGAACCCCTCGTGGTGGAGGAGCTTGATGCAAAGCAGATGCTCCGTTTTGCTGTTGCAACCTGGTGATTAGCTCTGCCTGTTGGGCCATGATCGCAGCCTGCTGTTTGGCAAATTTTGCTTGGCGGACAGCGTCCTGCTACATGAGTTTCATACTTTCTTGGAGTTGACGCATCATTTCTTCCATTCCTGCCATGTTCTGCTGTTCCAGCTGACTGACCGGTATTTCTATCTCTGTGGTAAAAACTGAGACCTCAGCCTGACTGTTCACTGGTGGGATGGATAAGGACCACTGATCTGGTAACTGCTGAACTGGTGATCTGTGCCTGACTAGCCCTTTTACCCTGCCTCTGGCGAAGGAACACAGATTTGCCCTTGAACTGAATCTCCGTCCTGACAAAGTCTATCAACAAATGTTCAATGTACCCGGGGGATGTCGGAGCCTTCTGAAGCTATAGTTCCAGTACTACCTAGCAAAAGAGAAAACATGCAGCATCTCAGCCTGATTTACTAGAACAGATTTGAGCAAAGCTGAATGACTGTGCTCTCTACTGAACTCTGCCCCAAATTCTGCCTGTAAACTGATACCCTCAGGTAAAACTGATCCCTCACATTCTGATACCCGTAGGCCTGATACCCAGACTTGCAAACTGATACATGCATTCCTGTAGAGACGCACTCTAAAAGCACATAGCAAGTAAGTGAGAGCCAAAAAAACACCCCTATGTTGGGGTAGGGTTTCCCTGTCTTATTTTGTCAGGAGCTAGGGTTTCACTATGCACGCAGCGGTTTCAAACAACCTATGATCGGGTAAGCAACCTGTCCTAGCTTGGGATGGTTACTACGGATTTCGATATGCACTAGGTCGAATGGTCAAAAAGGGTGCCCTGGTAAAATTAGGGCTTGCGTTCCCATCGTGGCAGAGCCCGTAACCGATCAGCCTTATGGCACGCTTCTCGAAGCGAGCCTCTGACAAACCGTTCAGGAATAGCAGATGGCAAACACGGTGTCCTAGGCGCACCAATGCACATGCAATGCAAAGAAACACATAAGTGTAGTCAAAACAAAATATCATGAGTTCAAGTCAAGCTCTCTAAATCCCCAGCGGAGTCGCCAGAAACTGTAGACGTCCCCGAACGGCCCGGGAGGATAAATCCCGTTTTGTTCATTGGGCTCACTACAATTCGGACTCAATGTTGTCACGGTTCTTAATCTGATCTCACAATGTGCAATGTGAGATTGATAAATCACCAAAGAGTCCAAATCCGGCAAATCGTTTTGGAAAACAAATTTTTGTAAAGAAGTGCCAAACATGGACTGCTTTGCCAGATACAGAGTCGCCACCTTAAATATTTATTTTGGAGGGAATTCTAGGAAACCCTGAACTCGTTGCCTAGGCCACGTGTCCGTCATCACCAAAGTTAGCCTCGGCTCGGGAACTTGGGTACCCGATTGGCGGAAGGTCAGTTATGAGCACCGCTGCTGCCTGATCAAAGATCGGCCTCTAACTAACCATGATAATCCAAGTTTTGAAAACGTATGTGGTCTATTCCAGTATTTAGCCTAGAAAATTTACTATGTGATGCACAACAGGCAATAACAAGTAAGATTGGGATCGCCTGAATTGAAATAAAACATTTCATTATGTTTTTTTGAAAATGGTTTGCTACTCGTGTAAGTAGGTCTAAAACTGCAAATTTTGCCCACCCTCGGGTGGGCTTAAGAAAAACATGGCTTTGGCCACTTATTTAGTGGGCTTAAAACTCAACAGCAATTGCATTTTTTCCGCAATTCAGATAATCTAACCTTCACCCACAGGCATTCAGGACGATATATCACATAAGCATATAGCGCCTCATGGTAACAATACTACATGGCACAACTCCACACATGCAAAGGATGCTAAGCGTAAATCGTTACCGAGTACTCCAAGCCAAAACAGAAACTAAGTTAGTAATCAAATGCCATGATCCTAGTTCATGTTAAGATGGCTAATGCAACACTGTCAAGATGCAACTACATAGGCTTCGTATTCTAATATGGCATATGATGATGCTACTAGCTAACACGCATTCAACTTAGAATTGAAATACAATGCGTTAAGTAGATGGCGCTCGAGCCCGGTGCATGCAATGACAGGTGAATGATGCAACATGCAAAGTATAAGTATGCTAAATTAAATATGCCCCAATACTAACCATCAAAAGTAGGTAAGTAAAAGGGAGAAAAAAGTGGGGGTTGGAAGACATGCACACACGCACCCACACTTATTACACAGTTACGCTCTCTCTCGGAGAGACCAAAAGGATAATACAAATTAATTAACCTACAAGCTAATTAATTAATTTATACTACACTTAACTAATTAATGAATCAATTAAGCTATTGAAAGCAGTAAAAGGCCTCGGGAAGAGGGATGCACGCATGCTCGGTCGGCTTTGCTCAGAAATCCATCGCCATGCCACAATTGCCTCTGTTTACACTGCTCTGCTCTTTTGAAAACTGTGCCAACCTTTGTGACACCTTTGAAACATCTTGGAGACATGTTGAGAGGCCATCGGCCATGAGATGGGACCACAGGCTAAGTGAAATAGGTCATCGACCAAAAATTGTGCTCTCGGCCAAAAATGGATAGCTGGCCGGCACTGAAGATGGCCGACCGGCCATCCCTTCCTGCAGAATCCTGTTTGACAGCAGCAGAGGGCAAACAGAGCATGGTAAAGCATTTTCAAAACAATGTATGCACAACCACCCTCCCTATCATGTCATGAACTCAAGGGAGTATGGTTTTCGACCCTCGGGCCACCAATCACGCATTTCAATGCATGATGGCCAAAGGAACCGAGTTGTGCATTTTGATGTCAAATGTAATGCACACCAAACAAACACATAAGGCCCAACCTCAATCATGGTGATTTCAAGAGGCAAGGCATGCATGCACAATGCAATGCAACCTAGGCATGCAAACTAAGTATGCATCATGAACATGAGGGCAAGCAATGCAAACATGCAACATGGACAACACACAAACATGTAACAACATGTTAAGTGGCTAAAAGAGAGAATATATGCCAAATGCATTACAACCTAAGCATGCAACAACATGTATATAGCTCAAGCAATGCAACAAAATGCAATATGGCTAAGCATGTGTCAACAATGCAAGTAATGAGCATGCAAAACATCATGCAACCAAAGCATGCAAACATGAAGCAATGTAACAACATTTGAGAAACATGCAAAAGGTGGGTTTAAACTAATATAGACAAGCCTCAGCCATGTCTAAAATTAGTGGCCAAATGTGCTAAAATGATGACTTGACATGCACCAAAATGAAGCTCATGTAATGGTCCAAAAATGAGGTATTCATGCATAACTCTCAAACGCATTTAAAGAGTGGAAAACATGGGAATATGGCATACATATAAGTTCTGAAATATGATGCACAATGACGCCAAAACATTGAAACAACTCAACACAGGCATGCAATAGGTTCCAAAACTCGAAGCTAGGCAAGGGTATTGAACTACAACCATGCATAGCAAGAAACATTTGACCATGAGGCCCCAAAACAGAGCTAGGGCAATCCAAAATACGCAGAAAATCAGTTTATGGTATGGTCAAAAAGTGCTAGAATCAAGGGTCACCAAAGCATGCAAAGTAAGCTAGTGAACCATGATTTGCACTACAACTATATGAAGCATATGAGAGGTCACCAAACCAGCCAAAAACAGAAGTATTCCCTGCTAAAATATGCCCAAATAACCACTGAAACTCAGTCAATACATGTTATGAAGCAAAATGTGATAGATACAGTAGCTGAGCGCGTGATAGATACACTAAGCGAGTGTGGTGAGCACAATGTGATAGGTACAAAGCGAGTGGCCTTGAGGAGGATTACTCTACACATGCATAATAGACACTTTATATGGCAAAATGGGCTCTGGACAGAGCCTATGCAGACCTTAAAACTCACCAAAAAAGGCCTGAAATATGGCTTTGAAACATGCAAATAAGAGCCCCTTTGGAAGGCCAAAAATGCTAGAAAACAAGACAACAAGGGAGAGGGTCACCCCTCTCCTTCTTAGGACCTCAAAACACCATCCCCACCACTGAATACAAGGTGGTCCCGAAGCTCACAAAAAAGACACAAAAATGAGGCCAAACAAGGCCTAAGAGGTGGTAAACAACCCCAAATACAAAAGTGATCTGAAACAAGCTTAAAAATGAGCTCAAAATAAGACTTTTTTAGTTTATGACAAAGCTCGAAAATGCTTACAAGTAAGGCTAAAATATGAAGCAAAATAAAGACCAAAAGCGGGTAAAGTGTGTTACCCTTGTAGCCAAAAGGGGACAACAGCTTCTTGGTCCAGAAAACCAGTCCCTTAACCTCTGAAAATGGCTTCCAAGATCCTTAGGTTGATGATGGAGGTGTTAGGCTAAGAGTTGGTGTGCAAAGAGGCCAAGAACTATGGACTTTGGAGCTCAAAGTAGTGAGATATGTATGGTTTTTGCCTTAGCAAAATTTTTTGGAACCCTTGCAATGGAAGAGGAGCTCTTCTTTTATAGAGGAAGAAAGGTCCAAGCTTCTTGGAGAAGCTTGGAACAAAGGGGCCAAGCTTCTCTTAGAAGCTTGTAAGAAAAGGGCCAAGCTTCTTGAGGAAGCTAGAGCAAACGGGTCAAGCTTCCTCAAGAAGCTAAGCAAAGGGTTCAAGCTTCTCTAAGAAGCCAAAACAAAGGGTCAAGCTTCTTGGAGAAGCTAAAAAGGTTCAAGCTTCTTGGAGAAGCTAAAAAAAGGGTCAAGCTTCTCTTAGAAGCTTGGAGCAAAGGGTTCAAGCTTCTTGGAGAAGCTAGAACAAAGGTTCAAAAGGTTCAAGCTTCCTTAAGAAGCTAAAACCAAGGGTTCGAAAGGTTCAAGCTTCCTCAAGAAGCTAAAATTAAGGGTTCGAAAGGTTCTAGCTTCCTCAAGAAGCTAAAACTAAATGTTCAAAAGGTTCAAACTTCCTCAAGAAGCTAAAACAAGGGTTCAAAAGGTTCAAAACCCCCCTCGAGAAAAGGTCTCGGCTAGAAAAAGTGGCTGATTGACCAAAATCAATGGCCGGCCGACCAAACACAATGCCGACCGGCCAACACTTTGGGCTGGTAGCAAGAAAACAGGGCCAGTGGCCTTGGGCCATGGCCGGTAAGGTGTAGGGATGGCCAATAAGCTATTTCCCACTCTCAGAAGCAAAACAACAAGTGTTTGGTGCAAAACTAAACACAAAACAAACAAGTCGAGAGGTCTTGAGGCAAGGCGCGTAGCCAAAACCTCTGAGAACTCAAGATGAACACGAACATGGTTGATCATCGAGTGCTCAAACGATGACGTCCAAGTCTTGAGGACGGTCAAAATTGGGGTGTCTACAGTTGGTTGGTTGTTTTACCTCAGTTGTTGCTCTGTTCTGTACTTTTCGTTGGTCTCTCACCAACTTTGGGATGCTAGCAAATGATAGGATGAGCTTTGTGGTGCCAACCTGGTTGGGATCATTTAGCTCATTGTGATGCTTTTGCACTTCTCTTTACTTTATTGATGTAATTTGTCTTGTACGTTATACTTGTTTATTCCATCAATAAAGTTTCTTTTTTGCCAATCAAAAAAAATAAAAATAAAATTTGTACATGAAGGGAGTTTATCACTGGTGCGCCAAATCAATAGAAACGGATTCGTAATTATTGCATTTGACCTTCGTGAAGAAGTGTTCCAATTGGCGCCCCTGCCTGAAGTTTGGAGCACATATATATACGGGTTTTTCACAGAGTGGAATGAATTGCTTGCTGTGATTCGT
This sequence comes from Camellia sinensis, assembly GCF_004153795.1. Taxonomy (NCBI): domain Eukaryota; kingdom Viridiplantae; phylum Streptophyta; class Magnoliopsida; order Ericales; family Theaceae; genus Camellia; species Camellia sinensis. The sequence continues at coordinate 3,048,923 of NW_021024701.1, forward strand.
TGTTGGGTTGATAACAGTCCAGATGAGAAATGCATCAAATTTTGGAAGATGAGTGAATATGGAAAGTAACGCACATTGGACTAAACAATTAACCTGCTCCTGGAATTGAGAGACCGTCCGCACTATGGAACAATAATCTTGAGTTTATCCTTAGAACCAAACTTGGACGGGTGGTATCCTACAACCCAACAACACAATCTGTGAATGTTCTTATCCCTGCTGAGCTTGATTCAACAACAATGTATTCTGTAAATCCTTCGGACCATAGGATTCTAGTGTACAAGGAGAGTCTAGTCTCCGTCACTAAACTAATTTAATTTCACCAACAACATAATAATTCAAGGACCGATGTCGTGTTTATTTGGCCCACTAAATTGGATGAAATTAGCATTTTTAGTACTATTAATATTGTGATTATCAATTTTGGATTAAATATCTTATCTTATATTTGGACTGACTCAAGATTATAAGGTGTGATTAACAAAATTCTATAAATTTTATAATTTTGCCCATTTGTCTAAACCTCTGTTTAATCACTCAATTTGTATCCCATGTGCCTTCTTGAGATTATAATGTCTCATATGAGGTCTGAGTGGATTATTAGTCCAAACTTCAATTTTCTCAATCAAACATAAAATTATGTATTTTATTAAACTATTAATCTATTTCCATGATCATGTTCTCCTAAACTAACATGACCGGATTGCTTTACAAGAAAAAGTCGTGAAAAATAATTAAATGGTTTCAGTTATGCAAGACACCAAAGATGATTATAGGTATTGTAGGTCCTAACAAATGTTGGAGTTAACAAGGATTCTTGTGATATTATTATTATTAGTTATTTTTTATTCTAAATCTTTATCCAAAACGTATGTAATTAATTAATCAAATGCATGCATGCCGTTATTCAAATCATATTTTCGAAATTAATATACAAAATAATGAAATTAGAAAGTCTAAAGGTAATTTTATATGCATGAAGACAGATTGGATAAATTGTTAAAATTAGTTAATAAATTTTAATATAACTTATTGGTTTTTATATCAAACCCATTGCTTAACCGGGTTACCTTCTCAAAGGGTTTGTGCGATTTCCAGTTTTTTCAACACCATGCTACAAAGTACAATATTGTGTTATGTTTTGGACCTTTTTTTTTTTTTTTAAAAAAAAAAAATTTCATTCTGAACTGCATTTTTTTTGGACCTGTTTGATTTTTGATCTTTGATTTTTATTGTGAACTACCTGTTTGATTGATCAGTGCATTTAATAACATCTCAGATGTGCTTTTTTATCTCTAGACGCATTGCCTTAATTTGGAGAACTACTTTTTCTCTTTCTTTTTTGTCTTGCACCTATTGAGCAGTGGAATTTAATTTTTATACTAGTATTATAGCCATTTAATAACCACAAAACACAATTAAATCACAAAATAGACCATTGGGGTGAACAGCCAAGAGGGTCTCTGTTTTATTATATTTTGAATCTCATTACATAAAGGTGGCATAAGGTGGTATTTGTTATATTTCTATTCATTTTTTTTTTCTTAAAGAGCCAGGCAGGCATAAGATGGCTTGACCTAAGAAGTATTATTAGCATTTCTTGATCATTGGCTTGTTGTAAATTTTAATATTTCAAATAGAATTCAAGTTTCAAGCCAACTACCTGTTTCTGTCAACATAAACCTGCAAAGGATTGTCAAGGACACTGAGAAAATTTATTTTACATTGTATTTGGTTAGAGATTTGTGGAGGGATTTGGAAAGAAAAAGGGAAAAGGTGTATGAAACTAGATAAAATATAAGTACGTTTTATTCACATTTCACCTACCTTTTCCATCTTCCTTTCCAAATCCCTACTCAAATTCTCCAGCCAAACATATTTTTAATTGAAGTGATAAAGAAATAGTTTGAAGATCATAAAAGCCATTAGATGGTTATATCATAGGCCTATTTTGGCGACATGGTTATATCATAGGCCTATGTACGAGTCCGCAACTTATCGCAACATGGTTGAGTAGTCCTGCTAGATAGGTCACGTCACCCCTATGTAGTTAGGCCTTCTCATAATCCTGAACTAAGAAAAAAATTGTGCATTCTTAACATTCACATTATTTATTTTAATGATTAACATATAATTTTTTTTTTATCAATTTAATTTAATGAAAATAATAAATTATTTAAATTGAAAATAAATCAAAATATAATAACTTAAATTGATAAGACTAAAAAAATCAAAATTTATTTTGTTACAAAAATAAAATTTTGAGATTTTTCTTTTATAATTTCTCAAAGAAAAAATGTAAACCATTATTGAACTTGAACATCAGCTTTTGTAGGCAGCAGGGTTCGTCCACAAGACGTGCTCCCTGAGGCACGTATTTATTACTCAATCTTGCAACATATCATTTAATTGATGTAAGATAAATCTTTGACCCAATTGTGTGCCCCTCTCTCCCGCTCTCTCTCTCTCCATATATGAACTTTATGAAGATCAGAAATGATAGAGAGCTCTAGAATTGGGACTCTAAACCCAGCTCTAGTGATGTGGAAATTCAAAAAAAAAAAAAAAAAAACGACCAAAATATCACATCACATATCACATGGGGGCTACTACAAATTAGAGCTCATAAATTAAAACTCCCAAATTTTTTTCTTATGAAGATATTGAGAGTTGACCTACCATATTTTATTGCCTCAAAAAAAAAATAAAAATAAAAATAAAAAATAAACAAACAAGCAAACATATTCTATGCCTACATGAGTTCATTTGTGAAAAACGTCTTTGTATAGAAAAAAGTCCAGCCACGAAGAAAAGTGACATGTTGGCAAACCCATGAGTTCATATTCTATGCCTACATGAGTTCATTTGTGAAAAACGTCTTTGTATAGAAGAAAGTCCAGCCACGCAGAAAAGTGACAAATTGGCAAACCCATCCTTTCTATTTATTCTATGACGTTTCTGTAGTTTATTTCTTTATTTATTTTTTGTTATTCTTCTAATTGCACAAAAATATTTCACATAAAACGAACCCATTTTTACTCTCTTTGTCTTTCTTCATTTTCAATCCTTTCATTAAATGTTCATCAAATTAATAGAGAGTAATTTTTTTATTAAATTGAGAATTCATCAAATCATTCGTCAAATTTGATGAAAATAAAATTTGAGATAAGAATAAATTTTAAAAATATTTTGATAAAAAAATGATGTAAAGATTGGAATAGTTATATCAAACCAAAATTTTTATTCAAATTTGAAATCAAATTAAATAAAAAAAATTAATAAAGGATTGGAGATACTCTAACAAAGTTGTTTGGCATAATCAACAATGTTACAAATTCAAGAAAAATAAATAAATAAAAAAAATGATTATTCAAAATTTAAATTGAGTGTATTAGATTTAATTGTTGATAAAGGACTTACAATTCATCAAGTCTAATCTCGACCATACAACTATTTTTGGATAAAATTATAAACAACTTCATCAAGTCTAATCTCTGCTGCAATTTGTGTAGTCTTGTTCTCGTACAGGACAACATATTAGAGTTTTAGAGACCAAATATTTTGGTCTATAAAAGTAAAAAATTTGTTGCAAAAGACATTTAGGGACCAATTTTCATCGTCATGAGAATAGTCACTAAAACGTCGTCCCAAAAAGTAAAAAACAAGGCTTTTAGCAACAAAATTTTGAAAATGTCACTAATAAATAGACTTTTAGGGATAAAATAATTTGGTCTCAAAATAATTTATTTTTTGAGACAAAAAATTTGGTCCCAAAAGGATAATAATTCATCGCTAATGTCTAATTTTTGTTGCTAAAAATATAATAACGACACTTTTCGTAACAAAATTATTTGGTCCCTAAAAAATAATTTTGTCCCTAAATTTTAGTGTCAAAAAACTTAATTTTTTGTAGTAGTAATGCTACTTGTCAACCGCTCATGCAAATTAGAACTTGGGACTCGAGCCACCTAGCAATGTTGATTAGTTCACTTTTGGCTCAGCAAAAAGGAAAGGTACAAAAGGCACTACGATACAACAAAACAGGGCACCCTACCCTGCTAAAAAAATACAACACCCATAATAGAGTTAGGTTCCTTGAGCTTGAGACCGAGATAGACTTGAAATGGCAAGTTTTTCTGCTCTACCATATGAAAGTTTTCCTCAAAAATTGAAAATTTAAGTATAAGTGTTGGCTGTATATTTTGTAAAACCCAATCGCAGCTTGACACACGGCACGTGAAGAGTCTCCAATCAAAGACAGACAAGTGGGAGTTCATATTAGTAATAGTGGATCTGCGCAGCATTGGAATAGCTAGAAGGTGCAAGACGGCGTGGCCCAACGGTTACTCACAAATTCAAATTCAAATTTATGAGGGAAGTCTAATTGCAAGAATGGCTTAGCGAGACTGACTATGAGAGAGCATGACCAGCAATCATGGGAGGACATTTCGACGGTTACCATTGGAAAGTATAAATAGAAGAGAAGGCCACAGAATGAAGGCCGGGACTCAGATCCAGAAACTAGTTTATTTACTTAGTTTTTCTTTTCAGTTCTTTACATTTCCAGTACTTCAAATTCCTGTATTGCACATCATTTCCTAGGAGTAGTTTTCAAATAGTTTGCTGCTGTGAACACTGTCGAGGCTGGGTCATTGTGACTTCATTGTAAGTTTTCATTTCTTTAATGAAGTTCAGTTTCTTAAATTGTTCTGTATCTATTTGCAAGTTTCTCCTAAAAGCCACCAGTAAAAGTCCTCTTCATTGAGACTGAAAGAACTTCAACACAATCGTCTAATAATTGGTTGGCAATTAAAATGAGCGCCTGGAAAAGGGTGTTGAAGGAGAGGTAGAAAGATTTAATCCGAAAGAGATTGTAATATTACATCTTATGGAAACAACTATCTTATCAGATCCTATGGTCAAACAGACCAGCACTTCAGAACATGCAACCACTACAACAAAACTAACTTTTTACGACACCACATCAACGGCATACAATAAATGCATGCCGTAGTTTCTCACTTTTACGACTTGTTTTTTTTGCACGTCGTAAATACTCTTCCAACCACGACGTGCCTATTGCCTAGGCCGTGAATGGTAATAACGATGATTTTTTTACGGCTTGCAATGCACGTTGTAAATAATAATACTTTCAACGACGTACATATGGCATGCCGTTAATACATCAACTATACACGACACGTGTACACCAGTCATTAAAAATATTGAACATTTCATGACGCACAAAAAGTCCGTCGTTAAAAAGTATACTTTTCACGACGTACATATGCTAGCCGTTAAAAATATTTTAATTTTCACGACACGCAATTTCTGTCGTGAATAATATGACCAAAAAAATAATAATAATAAGCGCCAAAATGAAAATGTTGAGCGCCAAACGCGTGAAAAAAAAAATCAAAATTGATCGATTTCACTCTCTCTCACTTCATATTTGTATTCACTCTCTGTCTCCTCTTCCTCTGTGAACCCTTGATTTCACTCTCTCTCGCTTCATATTTGTAGAACCGCAGTTGAACCCCTTTGTATTGGAAGATCGATTCAAGTATTTGTAGATCGATATAGGTAATATTCACTCTCAGTCTTGCTTTCTCTCTCTCTCTCTCTCTCTAAACCCTTGATTTCACTCTCTCTCTCTCTCTCTCTTCAAACCCCTTCGTTTCAGAGACAACCCTTCATATTTGTAGAACCACAGCTGAACCCCTTCATATTTGTAGATCGATTCAAGCCTCTTCTCTAGTACGTTTTCGAGTTCGTAGCTCTTTCTTCATAGTAAGTGTTGATCAGTCTTATCTCTATCTTCTTACTTACGGAATCATTCGATTCAAGTATGCTAGGTTTCATCTACTTTATCATTCTTAGATCAGATTGAAGATCTATTGATTCGATTCAAGTATGCTAGGTTTCATTTGAAGAGCTATTGATCAATTGAAGATCATAATGTGTATTGTAGATGTTAAAATTGAACACAAAATAAATAAATACATACATATATATGAATAGATTGACAAAATTTTTGGTCAGAAATCTCAATAAGAAATTCTGTAACCTTTTATATATTCATATGGATTATATGTTGAATTATGTATCAAATGAGTATGGCCAAGTGTAGACGTCCCCGAACGCCATCGGGAGGGATGAGGTCCCCCGTTCCGTTCGATATTGGGCTCACTACAGTTCAGACTCTCAAATTGTCACAGTTCTAAGTCTGAACCAAAGAGTCCAAATCCGGCAAATCGTTTTGAGAAAACAGATTTTTGAAAGAAGTGCCAAACATGGACTGTTTTGTCAGATACAGAGTCGCCACCTAAATGTTTTATTTTGGGGAAATTTAGGAAACCCTGACTCGTTTGCCTAAGGCCACGTGTCCGTCATCACTAAAGTTGCCTCGGCTCGGGAACTTGGGTACGATTGGGGAAGGTCACTTCGTGAGCATCCCCGCTCGCCCGATCAAAGATCGGCCTCTACTAACCATGATATCTATTTTTGAAAACATTATGCGTTCTTATTCCGGTTATTAGCCTAGATTTACTATGTGATGCGCACAGCATACAAGTATAGACTGGGTCGCCTGAACTGGAGCAAAACATTTCATGTGTTGTTTGTTTGAAAATGGTTTGATGGTGCTACCCGCAAGTAGGCTAAGACATGGATTTGCCACTCTCAGTTGGGCTTAGAAAACATGATTTTGCCACTATCTAGTGGACTTAAAACATACAGTGAATAAATTGTTCCAATCTAAATAACCCAACCTTTACCCACAGGCATTCAGGCAGTTATATCACATAAGAAATTAGCCTCATAGTAAGCATGCTATCATGGCAGTCACTCACACGCATGCAAGGATGCTAAAGCATAAAACTTACCGAGTACTCCAAGCCAAAACAGAAGCTGATTAGAAATCCATGCATGATCCTAACTATACAGAAGTGCCTAATGCAGCACATGCAAAAATGCAACTAAGATAGGCTCGGCTATTCTAAAGATGGCATGTGAAATGCTACAACTAACATGTATTCAACTTGGAATTGAAAATACAATGCAGTTAGTATGATGTGCCGAGCCCGGTGCATGCAAAACAGATGAATGAATGCAAACATGCTATCATACTGTATGCTAATTGAAACATGCCCTAATCTAACCATCATAAGCTGGTAAATAAAAAGGAGAAAGACGTGGGGTTGGAAGACATACATCACACACACGCACACTTATTACAACATTGCCCTCGCGCAGAGGGTCCGAATAAATAATATACAGTCCCAAATGAATGATACAGTCTGAATAAGTACAAAACCCTAATTAATTTACAAATTTAACTAGGAAAGTAATAAATTGGCATGCAAGCCAGGGACTGCCTCAACTCTAATCCGAATGATGAATGATGCATGTTCGGGTTGCCTTGCGCGGAAATCCATTTGCGATGCCCCAATTAGCCTCTGTTTGTAATTGTTCTTGGGATGCGTGCCAAGCTCCGAAAGGCTGCTGACTTTTGATTTGCTGTAACAGAGAGCAAGAAAGGGGCATGGCAAAGTATTTTCACATATGTATGCATGACTACCCTTTAGGGAGTGTATTCCTCGATCCTCGTGCCACCAATCACGCATATCGATGCATAATGGCCGAGGAGCCGAATTGCACGACTCAATATGAAATGAATGCACATATAAACACAACAAAACCTAAACTCCATCATGGATAATCCGGAGTGTCGGTGACTGGGAATTGAGATACGTTCCGTCACTCGAAGTACGAAACGTCCCTCGTTTCCCGTGCTCGGGCTAACTCCTATCCCCAACACGATGCAATATGCATGACATGTATGAAATGCAACTAAGATACAACCTATCATGCACAATGCTAGGAAATGGCCTACACGATGCACGAGATAAAATGGCATACACAATGCGCTAACATACGGCCTAGCATACACATTGCTATGAAATGAAATGGCATACACAATGCGCAATGGACTTACACCAACATGAGTGGACCACAGCCACACTCACATCAGTAGCCATGAGATGAAAATGAGACACTCGAAATGCGTGCACACATGTACGCAAACCGAGGACCGATCCGAAGGCACAAATGCCACTCTAACAAGGCATGGCAAGGCATGGAATATGGCATACTAGCATGCAAATTTCAGTAGCAAAATATGATGCAAAACGGCCCCAGAACATGGAAACATGGCACCTGATACATGGAATGAGACCCGAAACATGAAATTAGGTACATGGAATGACCTATGGCTATGCAAAGCATGCATTATTCGAACATGAAGTGTGAATACAGAATCAAGATAGTCCCAAAAAAAGAATATTTACAGTTTTAAGAAAGGCCAAAAAGTGAACACAAATAGGGCTAAGTTAACATGCAAAAATGGCCCCAAAAGAGAGATAATGAAGCAAGTAGCAGCTTCTGGCCCTAAATGGCCAAGAGCCCTTCAACAAAGTTGAAGAGGGGCTCAAAACATGGTATTTTACAATTAGTGACAAAACCCAAAACAGTGCACATGCAAGCTTAAAATACTATGCAAAATAAGGCCTAAAGAGAGGTTTAAACACAAAGAGCAAAAAGGGAGCTTCAAACAGAAAAAGTCCGTTGATCAAACATTAAGAGGGGGTCAAAATAAGGCTATTTATAGTTCGTACCAGAGCCCAAAAACACAAGCTCAAGGGGCTAACAAAACATGCAAAAATAAGGCCAAAAGAGGGATAAAGAGGAAAGTGACAAAAGGAAGCCTCAAACAGTGAAGAGCTCTTCAACAATGTTGAAGAAGGGCTCAAAATAATCCACTTTACAGTTTATAACCAAGCTCAAAACAGTTTAAAAATAGGCCTAAAATACTATGCAAGAAATAGGCATACAAGGGAGGTAAAGAAGCAAGTGTAAAAAGGAAACCTCAAACAGGGAGAGGCCCTTAAACAAACATGAAAAGGAGCTCAAAATAATGCTATTTTAAGTTAGGGTCGGAGCCCAAATATGCAAGCAAGAGGAGCTAATATATTGAGCAAAATAAGGCAAGAAATAGGGGGGAGAAGACTTACCCTTGAAGACCAAATCTTTGACAACTCTTGGACCAAGTTTGGTGGCTCCTTAGCTCTGGAAAACAGCTCCAAGTGGCTGGAATGGATGGTGGTGGCTTCTAACCCTCCAAAACACAGCTGGGGGGCCTAGATATATAGGCAAAAGAGGAGGAAAAAAGGGGGGGGGGAATGGATTTCAAATTTTTTCCCAAAAGGGCAGCCCCCCCGGATACACAATCTGGGGGGAAACAGAATACATATTTGTAATGTACCAGAGGAGGGGATCATGGCCGGCTGGGTATCTAAGTTGCAGGTGGCCGGCCGGCCCTCCGCATGGCCGGCTGGCCAAGGGTCAAAAGGCTCAAGAAGTTTTAGTGGCCGGCCACCCCAGATTGGTGGCCTCCCATGTGTGTACAACACAACCATGTGGTCAAAAACTGGAGAAAGTAAACCAGGAGAGAGAAAAGCCCACTTTTAGGAGGGGTTCAAAAGGGTCACACACAATTATTGGCCGGCCATGTGATATTGGTGGCTTCCCAGGTGTGTACAACACAAATATGTGGTTTAGGGCTGGAAAAAGTGGCCTTAAGGTGGTCAGCATTGGCTTTCAAGTGAGAAAAACGGGCGACGGAGGGCGATGGAGGAATAAAACTGGTTGTCAGAACAATTACTGGCCTCCTACCCTTCTACGACCTTTCTAACAATGAAACAGAGGTCCCTGCCAAAAATGAACTTAAACCGATGCAAAATGGAGGTTCGGGGGCCGAAACGCGCAGCCCGAGGCCCCGAAAACTGACTGCTAGGCACCTGAAGTGGTGTTCGACCACGAAGTTGGTCTCTCGAATCACAGTGTCCCTCAAAAGGGATCAAATAAGATGCACACGGCCGTCGGCTCTGAAAAATTGAAAACCGGGCTCCAAACGGGAAAAATGGCCTACGACCACGAAACATAGCCTACGGCCACTGACAGATGATCTACGAGACCCCTCCCTCCCTTCGGGAAGAGAAAATAGAGAAAACAGAGCCCGGTTCGCAAACCGAGGCAAAGCATGAAAGAGTCCGGAAGTCCGGAGGCAAGGCTCGCAGCCGAGACTCTGAAACCTCTGAACGAGCATGATATGCAACATCACCAAGCGCTCAATCGGTGACGTTTGAGTCTTAAGGTCGGTCAAAAATGGGGTGTCTACACCAAGTCCAAAAACTAGCTATGTTTGCTTAAAACAACAGATTGGAATTCATGGTTTCACTTAATAGTTTATTAAATTTGATTATTTCAGCCGTTTGATTTTTTATTAGAGTGCTTGTCCAAGCTCTCTTCAACTAATAGATTTGTCTGATGAAGAGAAATTTGTAGCAATTTGTGATGCTGCATCATAGCCTTTTTAAGACTTCATTCATGAAGAAAAGTAGAAGATATTTTGAGCCATTTGAGTGAGTTTCTTTTATCTTTTATGCATAATAAGTTGTTGGAAACTTCAGACTTTATCATCTTAATAATATGAAGGTGTAGACACCCCATTAAATATGCATACCCTATATATAAACAAGTTTTGTTCTGCCTGGTCATTAATATGCCAAGACTTCAAGCAGTGAAGACTCCAAGAATGCATATTCATTTAAGCTTCTCTATATGCATTCCCAGCATTTTTTGTTTTGGTAGTGTAGTCGAAGTAAAAAGAGAAGATAAAGAGGCCAGTTATTTTTATTTGTGTATTTGCAATTACGCTATTTAGCTCTAATTTGTTCAAACATTTTTAGGTGAAAGTTTCTCTGAAATTGTTGGAAGCCCATATTACATGGCACCAGAGGTGCTCAAGCGGAATTGCGGACCAAAATAGATATTTGGGCACCAGAGGTTCTCTGAAATTGTTGGACCAGAAGGGAAGTTTATTTTAATGATGTGAGATAGGCAACCCACATGTGAATGAAGACTGCTCATTGCAGTTTCGAATGTACAATTTCTTTCATTTGTTCTCCACATTTCTTGATCACGAAGGTGAGATGAGCTCTTGGGCTGATCTTATGTAGATGTGCATGCATGGGTACATTTGGCGTGCCCATATTTAGCACTTTCTAGTGAATAATATGCATTTAAACAACATGGACTTAAATTTTTCGTGCTTGGTATGGTTCAATGATGGTCAAAAGTAACGCACCCAACAAAGTTTTTTCATGAGATTTGGATTTCAGAGCCATGGTCCCTTTGAGCAAGTGCATGATTTGTCACCCATGCATGCTGTAAGCACCAATTTTGGATGATCTTTTCTAAAAGGTGCACTGTTGATAATATTATGGACACATCAGTAGGTATTTCAACTTTTATGCTAATGAGTTGATGAACCCCTGTTTGGTTTTTTTACAGATATCTCTCACTAGATTCAACACTTGTAAGGGCTTATGGTTTTATAGATGTTGATTTTGATATAGTCATCTTCCATGAAGTACACAAGAGGTTCATTTTACCTTTTTATACCTGAGGTAACCTTACATTCTTTTCCACATTTATTCTTGTTACTGTCCTGTGCTTTCATTTTTTCTTTTCCATACCATGTCTATTATTATCCATTGAAACTAGTTTACATCTGTGTTTTGGTATATGTCCTTTTCATTTTAGCAAAGAACTGGGATTTAGATTCTGTTAGGTTATGTGTTTGTTTCTTTGTTCCTCAGTGGAGAGCTGCTCTGCACATGTATACTGAAATGAGAATATTTTTCAATAGATTGAGTTAGATGAACTTGAAGGTATATCTAATTTAGCTGCAACATTGGTATGTGATGACTCTTCCCTTTGTACATTTGAGGAGGCTGTTCAATATTATGAGTTAGCTCTCTACCAGGTATTCCAAGGTTCCAATCTCTCAGTTATCCTTTCCCTTCTTTATTTTAGATTCAACTAGTACAAAAGTTAAAACAGGACCAATGTTCTGCAGACAATATTTATCCGGAACTGAATTATTCTTAGAAGAGTAGAAATACTTCGAAATTCAAGTAAAACTGCTTTATTTTTTTTATTTTTTGTTTTTGATAAATAAATCTGCTTTATTTTTGACCTGCTAACAATGATGATCCAACAATGTCTTGGATAGTTAAAGTATGCTAAGATTCATATTGGCAAGAGTTTCAAATAAGAGATTCATATTTTCTTGCCATCTTATGTACTTTTTCTTTTGGGGTTTAATATCTCTTTTCAGGCCACTCATCATTTTTGGCCCACCACAGAGAAATGTCATAACAAATGCATCAGTTCTACTCTTAGAAAGTTCAATGTGATGGAGGATAAAAACACCTACATGGTATAGGTTCTTCATTTTTGTACTTCATTTAGGGAGTAAATTATATATCTGGAATTCTTTTAAAGTACTTGCAGTCTTGGAGTGTTCTCTTCTTTGTTATTGAACATTGCATTGTGTTTTCATGTTGATAGTTGCCCTACTTCTACCACATTGATGTCATAATCTATTTTTCTAGTTTGGTGTATAATTTCTCTCTAGTTCTCCATTGAAGTGACTTTCAAATTGGATGCATCTTTGAAACTAGAATGCTTGAAGATTCTGCTGTTATTTTCTCCTAACAATTCAAATTTGTTAGATTATTTGTATGTTAACTCTTTCAATGTTCTACTGTCGACTGAGATGATTGTGTAGGTATGTATGAACGCTCTCTCTATGGGTGGAATGGATCTTGGGAATGACACTATGGAAGTGGTATCTCCTTTAACCTGGTACTTCTTTATCCTTCAAGTACTTTAGCTCTTATTTTTGATAGGGTGGGAAAAAGCTTGTTATTTTTTTCTTAGGCTGGATGTTGCTTTTATTCTGTTAGAACTCTTGATGGAAAAACAATCGAAGCTGACTCTTTTGACCTTTTCTCACAGAAAGAGATTTCATCTTCATGTCAGTTCTCTATTAGGCTTTCATATACTCTAGCAATTGCCAATAACATGGTGTGGCACTATTAAATTAGTAAATTGCTATATACTTTCTATAATAATTTGCTAATATAATTAGAAGCTAGTACTATACCATACATACATTGCCTGAGTTGTAAATCTTATGATATTTTTAGTAGTCATGGAAGTAGTGTTTTCGTTTATGCTATTTTCCTAATCTATGAATCCAATTGTTAGAAAGATATGCTTGCCACTTAGTTAGGCGGATTTTTATAGTAGATGGAGCTTTGTGATTTAAAATTCCTAGATGTAGAGAGGGAGTGTATTACTTTACATCAAAATCCTTTCAAACTGCATGGGAAGGATGTCATTAGTGGTGTTGGGGAGTTGATTCCAACTAATATTTAAGCATGAATATTGAGGATGAAAGAGTTATCCTTATCTGAATGTCTTAATGGTTTGTTTGAAGATTCCTACTCATTTTCCTCCAGAAACATTGCAACAAAAAGGTAACTTCATTTGAGGTATGAAAAAAAAAGTTTTGCTTCATGTGAATTTTATTTGCACATACGTTAAGACTATTGAGATCTTGAATTTTTTTCTAATTTTCATTATGACATTGCTTTTATGGGGTAATTTAATTATCTTATTAATTTTGGAAATATTTTGTTGATGTTTTAAAATTTCTTGATCATTTTTTGATACCTCAAGAAATATTTTTGTCCCTGAGTTGTTGGTTTTTGTACTTATGTGAAGTTTCCTTTGTCATGCAGACAAGAAATGCAATAGGGTTAGTTGCCCCAGCTATTGCCGCTGGTTTGGGTGCCTTAACACATACATTTGACACCCTCGTCCCTGTGATAGGAGTAAATGGATTTGCTACAGCTACAGCTGCAGCTGCAATTGCTATAGGAACTGTTGTCGCAGTTTTAGACAATCTCTTAATAGTTGTCGATATGTTTAGAACTTTAGATATGCATAGTTTTGGCTGGTTTGAACTTTTTGTACAGTTTAGAACTTAAGGATATAGTTTTCGAATGTTTGGAATGTATAGACAATTGTTGAATGTTTATAATTTATGGATATAGTTTCTTTTTGATGTTTCAAACAATATTTTGGTGGTTGATTGATGTTTTGTGATGTTTGTTTGTAATATTTGTTTGATTGTACAAAATTGGTCAAATAGAACCTATTGAATTTTTATTTTTTTTTTAAAAAAAAAAAAACTGCATATTCTACGGCAGGCATAATAAGTCGTTGTATTACATATTTTACAGCGCACAATCAGCGTTGTTATTTGTCTCACCAATTAACGGCGTGCAATAGAAATCGTAGAAAAAGTAACGACGGCGTACAAAATTTGCCATTGAATAGTTTTTAACGGCTTACTATAGCATGTCGTAGAAAAAGTAATGACGACGCACAAGATCTGTTGTTAAATAGTTTTTAATGGCGTACGAAACATGTCGTTGAAAGTGAATGACTTTCCATGGCTGGTCATAATATGACGCGCGCTGCACGTCATAAAAGGATTTTTACGACGTGCATTGCGCACCGTAAAAACCCTTTTTTGTTGTAGTGAACACATGTCCAAAACATTGGACAAGGCCATGGAACTGGACCATCCATTGTTCCTTCTACCGAACCAATGAATCCATTGGGAGGTTAGGTAGATGCTATGGGTCAACAGTCAATGTATACAATGGAAAGATGGGCAACATCCGTTTTGGATCGAATGAATTCTTATCAACCAACTGCCATAAGGCAGGGCGAAGAAAATACACAAAGATTGGCTCGAGATAAACAGCCTATGCAAAAATAATGGACATAATAATGGTCAGACTAGTAGTCAAAACCATGAAAGCCAATCACCTGTGCCTCAATCATGGTATGAAGCTCCTCCAAGACCAATGATAAACCAAAATGTACCATTAACCACCAGCGAAACCATGCAAATTGGTGGGTTTGGAATGCCACAAGGAAATGGCATGAGGGTAATTTTGAATCCCATGTTCAAAACCATGCCTGGTGCACTCATGTTCACCAATCCCATGTTTGAATTTACACCCAGGGGGTTGGAAGGATTTTCTATTGTTGGAAGAGAACCAAAACCTATTCTTCCTCCTATAGCACCTTTTGCAGGGTAGGCCCCAAGAGGCCAGCCACACCCTCAGCAGTAACCGGTGCAACCAAATGTACCTTAGTGTAGACCACGAGGCCTTCAGGCACACGAAGTTCCTCCAAACCCTGTGTTTGCCCCTTCAGTGGTGATCCAACCAACACAAAACATGGTTCCCATGGACCAAATTGTTGATATCGTTAGAGAGATATATGGACCCCATGGATTGAGGGGTCCAAACTCTTGTATAGAGAAAGCCTTACCAAGAGTGGGTAGATAGGGCGCATGAATACCCAAGAAGGTTTAGAATGCCAGACTTTGCTCTTTTTTATGGAAATGGAAACCAGTCCACAGTAGAACACATTGCTAGGTTTACATACCAGTGTGGTGAGCTTGCTAATAATGACTACATGAAATTGAGACTGTTTCTAAATTTTTTAACTGGGGCACCCTTCGCTTGGTATTGTAGACGTCCCCGAACGTCCCGGAAGGATGAGTCCCGTTCTGTTCGTATTGGGGTTCACTACAGTTCGGACTCAAATTGTCACGGTTCTTAATCTGAACCAAAGAGTCCAAATCCGGCAAATCGTTTTGAGAAAATAGATTTTTTTGAAAGAAGTGCCAAACATGGATTGCTTTGCCAGATACAGAGTCGCCACCTAAATATTTTATTTTTGGAAAATTTAGGAAACCCTGACTCGTTGCCTAAGGCCACGTGTCCGTCATCACCAAAGTTGCCTCAGCTCGGGAACTTGGGTACGATTGGGGAAGGTCACTTCGTGAGCACCCCCGCTCACCCGATCAAAGATCGGCCTCTACTAACCATGATATCTATTTTTGAAAACATTATGCGTTCTTATTCCGGTTATTAGACTAGATTTACTATGTGATGCGCACAACATACAAGTATAGACTGGATCGCCTGAATTAGAACAAAACATTTCATGTTTATTTATTTGAAAATGGTTTGATGGTGCTACCCACAAGTAGGCTAAGATGCAGATTTGTCACCCTCGAATGGGCTTAGAAAACATGATTTTGACACTATCTAGTGGGCTTAAAACTCATAGTCAACGAATTGTTCCAATTCAAATAACCGAGCCTTCACCCGCAGGCATTCAAGCAGTTATATCATATAAGCATATAGCCTCATGGTAAGCATGCTATCATGGCAAGCACTCACACACATGCGGTATGCTAAAGAATAAAAGCTTACCTAGTACTCCAAGCCAAAGAAAGAAGCTAATTAGAAATCATGCATGAATCCTAAATATGCTGAGATGCCTAATGCAACACATGTAAGAATGCAACTATTATAGGCTCGGCTATTCTAAGATGGCATGTGATGATGCTACAACTAACATGTATTCAACTTTGGAATTGAAATACAAATGCAGTTAGTATGATGCGCCGAGCCCGGTGCAAGCAAGACAGATGAATGAATGCAAACATGCTATCATACTGAATGCTAATTGAAACATGCCCTAATCTAACCATCATAAGCTGATAAATAAAAGGGAGAAAGACGTGGGGTTGGAAGACATACATCACACACACGCACACTTATTACAACATTGCCCTCGCGCAGAGGGTTCGAATAAATAATATAGTCCCAAATGAATAAATAATACAGTCCCGAATAAATACAGAATCCTAATTAATTAGCAAATTAATCTAGGAAAAGCAGTAAATTGGCACGCAAATCCATGGACCGCCTCAGCTCTGTTCCAAATGATGAATGATGCATGCTCGGGTTGCCTTGTGCGGAGAATCCCTTGCGATGCCCCGGTTTGCCTCTGTTTGCAATTATTCTTGGGATATGTGCCAGGCTCCGGAAGGTTGCTGATTTCTGATTTGCTGCAACAGAGAACAATAAAGGGGCATGGCAAAGTATTTTCACATATGTATGCATGACTACTCTTCAGGGAGTGTAGTCCTCGATCCTCGTGTCACCAATCACGCATCTCGATGCATGATGGCCGAGAAGTCGAATTGCATGACTCAATATGAAATGAATGCACATATGGACACAATAAGGCCTAGACTCCATCATGGATAATCCGGAGTGTCGGCGACCGGGAATTGAGACACGTTCCGTCACTCGGAGTACGAAACGTCCCTCGTTTCCCATGCTTGGGCTAACTCTTATCCCAAGCACTATGCAATATGCATGACATCCGTGAATGCAATCCTAACATGAAACCTAGCATACGCAATGCTATGAAATGGCATACATAATGCACGATGTAACGAGGCATACACAATGCTCTAACATACAACCTAACATACACAATGCTGCGAAATGAAATGGCATACACAATGCACGATGGACTTACACCAACATGAGTGGACCTCAGCCACACTCACATCAGTAGCCATTAGGTGAAAATGAGACTCTCGAAAAGCGTGCACGCATGCACGCAAACCGAGGACCGAACCTAAGGCATAACATGTAACTCTAACAAGGCATGGCAAGGGATGCAAGATGGAATGCAAACTCACAAATTCCAGCACTGAAATATGATGCTAAACAGCCCCGAAACATGGAAAAATGGCACCCGATGCATGAGATAAAACCCGAAACTCAAAACTAGGCACATGGAATGACTTATAGCTATACAAAACATGCATTATTTGATCATGAAGCATGAAGACAGAGCCAAGGAAATCCAAAAACATGAACATTTCCAGTTCAAAGCATGGCCAAAAGATGCTAGCATGGTGGACAAAATAGCATGCAATCTTGACTAACAATCATGGTTTACATGGCAAGTATATGAAGCAAATGTAATCTCACCAAACTAGCAAAAATCAGTGAATAAATCATGTGAAAATAGGCCCAAATAACCACTGATATGCAACCATGGTATGCAAAAATAATGAGTTACTTTGGAGGGCCATGCAAGGAGTTATTAAGCACATGCCAGGTAGACATTTAGCATGGCATAAAAAACTATGAAAATCAAATATGGTAGTCCTGAAACTCACCAAATTGACACTGGAAAGTGACTTCGAAGCATGCAAGGTAGGGTCTCTTTGGAAGGCCAAAAAGGCCACCAAACAAGAGAAGGAGAGAGGGGGTCACCCCCCTCTAATATTGGCTCTCAAAACAGTGTTCCAGCCACTGAAAATCCACTGGATTTCAGTGGCTAGAAGGCCAAACAAAGTATGCAATTGGGGCTTAGGTGTAAGGCTCAAAACAAGGGAGAATCAAGCATACAAGGAAGCATGTGACCTCAAATAAAATAATGCCCTTAATAAAACATAAATATGATGTCAAAACAAGCCTTTTTCCTGTGTATAACAAGTCTCAAAAATGAACATAAATAGGGCTAATCTATCGTGCAAAAATGGTCCTAAAAGAGAGAATAGAGACAAGGGACAGCAGCTGGCCCCAAATAGCAAAGAGCCCTTCAATCAAGTTGAATAGGGGCTCAAAACAAGGCACTTTACAGTTTATATCAAGTCTCGAAAATAAACACAAGTGAGGCTAAAACAACATGCAAGAAAAAGGCCTAAGAGAGCGATAAAGAGACAAGTGGTAGCATCTGGCCTCAAACAGAGGAGATCCCTTCAACAAAGTTGAAGAGAGGCTCAAAACAAGACATTTTACAGTTTTTGACCAAGTCCAAAACAGCTCACAAATAAGACTAAAATACCATGCAAAAATATGCCTAAAAGAGAGATTAAACACAAAAGGTAAGGAGAAGACCTCAAACAGCAAAAAGTCCTGGATCAAACATGAAGAGAAGCTCAAAATATGACTATTTACAGTTCAGGTCGGAGCTCAAAAATGTAAGCAAAAGGGGCTAAGATATAGAACAAAATAAGGCAAGAAAGAGGGAGAAGAGGACTCACTCTTGTAGCACAAGTCTTCAGCAGCTTTTGGTCCAAGAAGAGGAGCTCCTAACCTCTGAAAAATAGCCTCAAGTTGCTGGTATGGAGTGTGGAGGTTGTAGGCTTGGAGGTGGTGTGTAAAGGTCAAGAACAATGGGTGTTTGGAGCTTGAAAATGGAGAGCAATGGAGGAGGGAAGGGTGTATGCTCCAGTTGGTTTTTCTAACCCTTCAAAATGGTGGTAGAGTGCTGGTTTTAAAAAGGGAGAGAGGCCAAGAAAAGGGAGGAAAAACAAATTCAAATTTCCCCCCCAAAAGACAGCCCCTTGGATACAAGATCTGGGGGGAAACAACTGGCACAGCTGGAATACACTTGGGGAGAGGATCATGGCCGGCCAGGTTCAAAAGGTTCAGGTGGCCGACTGGCCACCCCCCATGGCCGGCCGGCCAAGGGTCAAAAGGGTCAATAAAGATTGCTAGCCGGCCACCTCAAAAAGGTGGCTTCCCATGTGTGCACAACACAACTATGTGGTCAAAACCCAGAAAATGTGAACTAGGAGAGAGAAAAGCCAACTTTAAAGAGGGGTTCAAAAGGCTCAGAGACAATTACTGGCCGACCTATCAATATTGGTGGCCTCCCAGGTGTGTACAACACAAATATGTGGTTTAGGGCTAGAAAAAGTGGCCTAAGGGTGGTCAACATTAGCTTTCTAGTGAGAAAAACGGGCGACGGAGAGCGATGAAGAAATAAAACTGGCTTTTCAGAACAATTACTGGCCTCCCACCCTCCTACAAGCTTTCTAACAATGAAAATAAGGTCTCCACCAAAAATGAACCAAAACGGATGCAAAACAGAGGTTCGGGGACCGAAACGCGCGGCCCGAGGCCCTGAAAATGGGCTGTTAAGCACTGGAGGTGGCGTTCGACCACAAAGTTGGTCTCTCGGGCCACAGTGTTCCTCAAAAGGGAGGAAATAAGGTGTATACCAAAAACCGGAGCAAACGGAGGTGGTTAGGCAGTCCCGAACCGAGGCACACGGTCGTTGGCTCCGAAAAATCGAAAACTGGGCTCCAAACGGGAAAAATGGCCTACGATCACGAAACGTAGCCTACGGCCACTGAGAGATGATCTACAAGACCTCTCTCTCCCTTCGGGAAGAGAAAATAGAGAAAACAGAGCCTGGGTCGCAAATCGAGGCAAGGCACGAAAGAGTCCAGAAATCCGGAGGCAAGGCTCGCAGCCGAGACTCTGAAACTTCTGAACGAGCATGATATGCAATATCACTGAGCGCTCAATCAGTGACGTCTGAGTCTTAAGGTCGGTCAAAAATGGGGTGTCTACAGTTGCCCCTCTTTGACAGAACTCGGAAGTCATAAGTGACGGGAGTGAATGTCAAAGCCCAGAGACGACCCATTTTTGACAAGGCCGAAGACTTAGACAAACAGGCGAGATAAACAGAGATGCGCCCGCAGGCGTGCCCGCAGGCAAGGGGCAAGATGCGAAATAATATGCACAAAGCCGGACGTAACTTATGATTATGCAAAGGCAGCCGTAGCGAAGCAATCATACACAATGAATGCGACAGTTTAAGCAGGCGAATGAAATCAAACCAAACTACATTACATGCAGAAAGGATGCAAGAGAATTATGCAATTCTCACCACGTCTCACACGGAGAATACAATACCGTCCGATTCGTCTGGTCGCACCAGCTTCAAATAAACCGTACATACAATATCGTGCCTCATGCTGCTGGGGATCTTTTGCTTCTTCTCGGTTGAACTGCAAGTACTACTTTTCTTCCTGACTATGGTTGCAGCTTTCCTTATTCTCCAACAGGGTGACAGACTAGGTCGGTTCAGTATCCAGAATTGAGGTGCATACACATGCTATCTCAATCTATGGGGCTGCCATATAGATTTCAAGCCGAGGATATACCCCTGGGTATTTAAACCAGACTTTAGTCTCGGAAATCCCGAACCTTTGCGTTCTAGGCGTGAGCCATTCGAACTCTAGTTTCCACCGTCTCAGTTGGTCTCCTAGGAACTCACCGTAAACACAGGCAGGTGGCTATACCAGACCACCGAAAGTCGTTCGGGCACGACAAACACCAAAGGAATTACACCTTTAGAGGATTTAAGGTCTCCTAGACCAGAGGATTTAAGATCTCCTAGACCAGAAAGTGCACAAGACAGTGCGAATGATACAAAAATACAATGTGCACAAGACAGTGCGATGCAGAGCGAATGCACAAAACAGTGCTAAACAGATGTACAAAATAGTGCGATGCTTAAGGTGTACAAACCAGTACGAGCAGGGTGAATGCACAAAACAGTGCGATACAGATAAGGTGCACAAGATAGCGCGATGCTATGCACTAACAAGTGCAGGTAAGGTGCGCAAGATAGCGCAATGCGATACGCAAAGCACAAGACAGTGCGATGAATGCAATGCACAAAACAGTGCGAATGAGGTGCGCAAGATAGCGCGATAAAATGCATGCACAACGCAAGACTTGGCACACGGCTTACGACATAGCATTCCATTCATTTGGCACACGGCTCACAACACAACACTTTGTTTGTTTGGCACGCGGCTCACAACACAATATTCTGTTCATTTGGCACGCAGCTCAAAACACAGCACTCTGTTTACCTAGACACACGGCTCTTTTGGGCACACAGCTCATTTCGGGCACACAGCTCATAACACTGCTCAATCTGAACACTCAGTCCATAACGCAGCATTTGGTTTGCATTTTGAACACACAGCTCAAGCACTTGAGTTTCTGAACACATAGCTCAAACTTTTGGCGTGAACACGTAGCCCGCATTTTTGAAACCTGAACACACAGCTCAAACTTTTGTCGTGAACACGCAGCGCATATTTTCATGAAATCTGAACACACAGCTCAAACTTGTTGTCTTGAACACACAGCTCACAGTTTTTGGAAGTTGAACACGCAGCTCAAACTTTTGAATTTCTGAACACGCGGCCCATCTTTTATTGTGAACACGCAGAACACACTTGTTGAAAGTTGAACACGCAACTGAAGCTTTTGAACTTCTGAACACGCAGCCCATTTTTTTTTTATTGTGAACACGCGGCGCACACTCATTGAAAGTCGAACACGCAGCCCAAACTTTTGAATTTCTGAACACGCAGCCCATTTTTTGATTGTGAACACGCAGCACACATTTGTTGAAAGTTGAACACGTAGCTTAAACTTTTGAACTTCTGAACACGCAGCCCATTTTTTTATTGTGAACACGCAGCACACAGTTGTTGAAAGTTGAACATGCAGCTCAAACTTTTGAACTTCTGAACACGCAGCCTATTTTTTGATTGTGAACACGCAGCACACACTTGTTGACAGTTGAACACGCAGCTCAAACTTTTGAACTTCTGAACACGCAGCCCATTTTTGATTGTGAACACGCGGCGCACACTTGTTGAAAGTTGAACACGCAGCTCAAACTTTTGAACTTCTGAACACGCAGCCCATTTTTTATTGTGAACACGCGGCGCACACTTGTTGAAAGTCGAACACGCAGCCCAAACTTTTGAATTTCTGAACACGTAGCCCATTTTTTGATTGTGAACACGCAACACACATTTGTTGAAAGTTGAACACGCAGCTCAGACTTTTGAACTTCTGAACACGCAGCCCATTTTTTGATTATGAACACGCAGCACACACTTGTTGAAAGTCGAACACGTAGCTCAAACTTTTGAACTTCTGAACACGCAGCCCATTTTTTGATTGTGAACACGCAGCACACACTTGTTGAAAGTCGAACACGCAGCCCAAAATTTTGAATTTCTGAACACGCAGCCCATTTTTTGATTGTGAACACGCGGCACACAGTTGTTGAAAGTTGAACACGCAGCTCAAACTTTTGAACTTCTGAACACGTAGCCCATTTTTTGATTGTGAACACGCAGCACACACTTGTTGAAAGTTGAACACGTAGCTCAAACTTTTGAACTTCTGAACACGCAGCCCATTTTTTGATTGTGAACACGTAGCACACATTTGTTGAAAGTTGAACACGCAGCTCAAACTTTTGAACTTCTGAACACGTAGCCCATTTTTTGATTGTGAACACGCAGCATACTCTTGTTGAAAGTTGAACATACAGCTCAAACTTTTGAACTTCTGAACACGCAGCCCATATTTTGAATGTGAACACGCAGCACACTCTTGTTGAAAGTTGAACACGCAGCTCAAACTTTTGAACTTCTGAACACGCAGCCCATTTTTGAAAGTTGAACACGCAGTCTAAACTCTTGATGGTGAACACACAGCCCACAGTTTTTAAAAGTTGAACTCACAGCTCATTCATGTCATTTGCACGCAGCTTATACTGAACACACAGTTCGTACACTTCACTTCTGAACACACAGCTCATTCACTTCAGTTTGAACACGCAGCTCACATATTTCAATTCTGAACGCGCAACTCATTGATTTTCATTTGCACGCAGCTCATTCTTAATTCTGAACACACAGCTCATAAATTTTCACTTCTGAACTCACAGCTTATTCACTTCATGTTGAACACGCAGCTCACATACTTCAATTCTAAACACACAGCTCATATACTTCAATTCTGAACACACAGCTCATATACTTAAATTCTGAACACACAGCTCATATACTTTATGTTGAACACGCAGCTCACGTACTGGAATTCTAAACACACAGCTCATATACTTCAATTTTTGAACACGCAGCTCATAACATAACACTGCTCAATTTGAACACACCGCTCATAACTCAGTAGCCTTTTAATTTTGAACACACAGCTCATTCTGATCATACAGGATGCGATGACGGAACTTGCAAAAGTTGAAACAAACTCAGATGTCCGACATCTTCCTCTTTTCCTTTTGCTTTGAAGTTTGGAACCTATATAGCTTCAGATGGGTTCTGGCTTTACTGTTCCCACATGACTCGGGTTGAACCCTGCGGTTTTTTTTTGAAAGAACAAAATCTTGTTTTGCACAAATGTGGAGAACGACACGGCACTATGAGCACAAGACAATTTTTTGAAAGAAGAAATGTGTTCTTAACTAGGTATTGAGCCTACGACTGAACACAGTGAACAAGACTCAACGACGGAAAACAAAAGGTAAACAACCTGAACACAAAGAGACACACTTGGAAAGACTCAAGGCAAGAATCGAGACAAACAAAACAAAAGACACGACACACACACGTGTTACAAAGACGAGAGACCTCTCAGTACGCAAGGAGCCAGTTTCTTCGGGTATTGTTTCCCAACCTTTCTCATTTGTGATTCTCACATCACTCGGCCCTCAGGCTCTGTTTTTGCTGAAAAAGCCCTTTTCCTCACTTTTTCTCTTAGCGCACATCTCTCCATTCTTTAATCTCTCATTTTTTATCCCTCCTCTGGGCGGTTGATGGATGAACAGGAAGTTGCGGGCTCACGCCCAACATAATCAGCTCACGGCTATTTCTCCCGGTGACATCTGTCAATGTTCGAGATGAGGGAGTGGAGTATCTTGATCCATTCCAATTCTTGTTTCGCACTTGAATTGATACCTCACTGCTTGGAGGGTGAGAGAGCTTCCAGCTTTTTACTGATAGTTTCAGCTGTGCCGTTTGTAGCAGGTAGAGTGCCCTTTTCTGGCAAGTATGTTGACAACGGGGAAAAGACAGAACACCTGACTTAATTTTGCCCTTAGTTCATTATTTTGACCATTTTTTGTTTTTGACGTTCTGTTAAAACAATTTTGACCAACATGAGAGTTAGATTAACATGCTTGTTCAATTTTCTGATTTAAAATCATGCAAGTTAGGTTATGAGCACTGAAAATTTTCCATTTTGAGTCCAAGAAAAGGTCCAGTTTTGGAAAAATAGAATAATTTTTCGAGAAAATTAGTCACCTTCATTAAAAAATTCTCAAAACTGTTTTTACAAATGACTACTGCTCAACGAGCACGGAACCCACTCTTGAGATGCACAACCTCAGATCCAAAGGAAAATTGCCCCTTGCTTGGAGGACATTGCATGGCAACGGAAAGTTGTCTTTTGTTTGAACGGCACCACGGCGCATTGAATGGCAACGGAAAGTTGCCCCTTGTTTGAATGGCACCGCAGCGCATTGTAGTCAATCCTCAGAGTGACGATCACAACTGAACTCCCGGATACAAAAAAGACAAAGATGACCAAAACCATCACATGGACATAGTTGAGTTTGAAGTGTTTTATAGCTAGACTTCAGAATGAAGTTGCCTACGTATCCCAAAGATGGGAATCAAGCCTTACGTAGTTCGAGGTTAAGGTACACTCGGGTATTTAACCTCTCCTTTTGCGCTCTAACTTTTGCCAAGGACGCCTTTCCAGGTTTTCAACCTTGCGAGCTATGTTCTTCTTTTCTTTTCAATTCTTTTCATTTCTTTTCTACTTTGTTCATTCTTTTTCAGAATTTTTCATTTCTTTTTTTTCATTTCTTTTTTTTTTGTTCTTTGCATTTTTTTTTTTTTGTTCTTTTTCTTCTTTTCCTTGCTCTAACTTTTGCCTGGGTCGCCCTTCCGGGTTTTCGGCCCCGCGAGTATCTCAAGGGTAAAAGTGTAGCTTTGTCTATGTCAAATGGTTTTGAGATCTGAAGTTATTTGAATCCAGGAGAGTGGCTATTGTTCGCTGATGATGTAGGAGTCCATCCAATGGAGGGTGAATTTGCCCCTAGTGTTGTGGATAGGGACTTGGTTGTCCTTCAGCAATACTTTCTTCTTTCCCCCTTCTGGGATTTGGCATTCTTGCCAGTCTTCCCTGGTTTGCAGAAATGACTCATCTTTGACTCTTCGAGCGCATCTGGCATTTTTGCCTCTAGTTCACAGTTTTGCCCCTAGTTTGAGGGCTTTTGATCTAGCTTCGCAAGCTTCCTTTGAAAACACTTGATCTTCTTGATCTGACTTTTCTTGCCCCTAGTTCGAGGGCTGCTTCGAATCTGGCCACGTTTGAGGTTTGACCTTTGAACTTTCTGAGTCCGAGTTCGAGGTTTGAAAGCAAGGGTTCGAGTCTCGAGGCTGAGAGTGATCCTAGGCTGCACAATCTCAAGAGCGATTCCACACAGGTCTTTGCAGGACCGCGCAAAACATTTTTTGAAATCTTTTAAGAAAAGCGACTAGTCGCTTGCGCTGAAGACAATGTAGAACCAATTTGGATCAAGCTAGGATCCTTCTCAGTACTCACATTAACAAGCATGATCTCATTCATTAAGGGCTTAGCACGCCTCTCTTTCTCTCAGTTGATCAAATTTTTGCAAATCCCGAGGAATTCCTTCCTCTTTGTTTTCACCACAGTGTTAGAAAAAGTTTTAAAAACTTAGGTCAATGCAATGAGTTCAAGGCACAGAAAAGACATAGTTCTGGTCAAATACTGCCATCTCAATCAGAACTTCTGGCACAACTGGCATACGGCAGAAGCAAATACAAGAGCGTGAAAATTACCGCTGTTCCATTCAAATTTGTTGGTGTAACTGGCTCCAAGTAGGAACAGACTCAAAGTAAAATGAAAAGACAAACACAAAACAAAATGGTGATGCCCAAGGTAACACCCCCGGAATCACCCGACCTTTGTACAACAAGACTGACTCGATACAACAAGACAGACCCTTAATCAAGAAGACTGACTCGAGACAATGAGACAGACTCAAAACAAGACTACTGTAAAATCCAAATTTTTATGTGTAGAATTATTTTTGGATAAAGTAGTAATTAAATTAATTTATATGGGTCATTTTAGTAGCATCAAGGAATTAGTTATGAGGTGGTTTTTTTTAAAATTTTTATTACTTAGATGGTTAAGTTTGTAATTTTGGGAGATTGGGTTATAGGCCCACTTGGGCTTTAGGTCTTGGAAACATAGAAGCACAAACAAATAGAGGTAGTGATGTTGTTGTGGCTGCTGCGGCAGATCTAGCAATAGAAAAAAAAAAAAAGAAGAGAGAGAAGAAGAAGAAGTAAAGAAAGAAAGAAGATTCATAGATTGGTGACTTTGATCTAATCATCTCTTGGAGGTAAGATTTGTTTTTATGGTACTCCTAACTATTTCTTTAGACATAGTATCTTGTATGTTGATTGGGTGTATGTATTTTGGGGTTTTGGAATTTACTTGTAGACTATAGGATTAGATTAGTACATTATAAAGAAAAGAATGATAGATGCATCATGGTGATCAATAATAATTGTTTATGTGGTATAATATTTTATTAGATTTGTGAGATTGAGGTGGATTTTGGTAATTTGAGATTAGCTTGGGAAATATTATTTTAGCTGTTTGAGGTAAGTAACCCTCTATCACTGTTGGTTCATTTTTAATCCTATCGAATCATTTAAAATCATAAATATTTATTCGTAGCTTTCCTGTTCTCTTAAAATAAAATATGGGTCAAGTATAAAACAATGTCGAATATTATTATGGAAATTATTTGAATATTCGGTGAAACTATTCTGAAAATTATACTAAACGTTTATTCTGAAAATATCGAATGTTTTATTTAAAATTTCTGTATTGTGTGAATTTTGAACATCACTCTAGTCTGACTATGATTTGGACCCTAGCCAATGGGGGTTATTTATTGGCACAGAAACTAGTTTCTTTTGGGGCTTTACCACCGGCCTATGTGTGGTTCTAGGCCTTGTCACGGGCTATGTGACCGTAGTCAATAAGACTTGGGTTTTGTGAATCAAATCATTGAACCGTCTGAATATCGAACCATCGATTTGAACAATGAATTATCTTGTTGGCTTTTCATTTAAAATGTATTGTACATTGTTTATTTTTAGCTATGAAACCATCTTACAAAATAATTGTTCATTTATTGAACTGTAGAAAACTTTATATTTATTGATTATCGATTTATTTATTTTTTTTTATACTTGATCCAGCTGGCAGTGATGGTTGGTTATTTACTAGGCTGTCTAGCTTACCCTTATTTTATTTTTTTCAGATTCTGAAGAGTAGAGCTGCGCGGGATTTTTTTTATATATGGGAGTGCCGAGAGTAAGACTATGATTTAAGTACTTGGATTATTTGTTTTGTTAATGGATTTTATTAGTGGACTTGGTGGATAATTTCATATAATAAGAATAATCATTTTTTTTAATGGATTTTAGTATTATGATAATTAAGGATTTGATTGGAGTATTTTACATTGTTAGTTATGTGTTGAACTCTTAGCCTTGCATGCTCACTTAAATGAGTGTGCGGCATTGTCACAGAGCTTGGGACGTGACAATTTAGTGGTATTAGAGCCAGGTTGTAATTTTTAAAGGCTGATATAAAATAGTGGTGAGGTTGGGTAGATATAGGATTGGGAACGCTTATAATTTGATATAATGTTATTTTTATTTACTTGTTATAGTGACTTGAGAATAGAATAAGATGAGATTTTATTATTGATGCATTTAGGTTGCAATGGAACATGAGGAGACATTGGCAAATATGGCTAGGAATACACGCCAGGGTCAAACGAATCGACGGACTGGTAATAGCAATCGGCGAGGGATGTGACTAATAATGGTAGTGGTTCTCAAGCAGTCGGAGGAAATCAGGGGCAAGAGTTGGGACACCAAGAACAAGCTGCAATCCCCAATCCAATTGAAATGGTTCAAGTGCTTCAAACGTTGGCCGGGGTGGTGCAATAACAAACCACCATAGGGAATAACTTGACTAGACTTATGGAGCAACAACAGCGGATGCAGCCAGGTGTTGGGCCACAACCAAGGCCACGTTGTAACATTACCGAGTTTAAGAAGATAGCCTTGGCATTTGACGGAGCCACAGACCCTTTGGAGGCTGAAAAATGGTTGACAGAAATGGAGAAGTTGTTTCCCGTTTTTGAGTGTACGGATGATCAGAAGGTGACCTATGCTACGTTTATGCTACAAGGGATAGCTAATGATTGGTGGCAGATGGAGAAGCGCATACACGAGCATGATGCCAACCCCTATACATGGGAAAGGTTTAAGAAGGCATTCAATGAGAAATACTTCCCTAGGAGTGTTCGTCTACAAAAACAGAGGGAATTTTTGAAGTTAGAGCAAGGGAATAAGACGGTTGCAGAATATGAAGCTGAGTTTACGAAGTTGTCTAAATTTGCATCAGCATTTGAAGCAGATGAGGATAGCAGAGCACGAAAGTTTGAAGCTGGACTAAGAACGAACATTATGCAACAAGTGGTTCCTTTCGAGTTACCTACTTTTGGAGCAGTGTTGAATAAGGCTTTGCTAGTTGAGAGTGGCCTTACCAGAGCCCAAGAAGAGAAAGAAGAGAATTATAAGAAGAGGCCTAGTTCTTCCAACTTCCAAACTAACAATTCGAAGGGCAATACTAAGAGACAAAACACTTCTTCGGTTGGGAGTTGGGGAAGTCGAACTATGGGTAGTAGTGTTGATAAGAAGAATGATCGGGTACAATGCACTAGGTGTAATGGATTCCATCGGGATAGTGAGTGTCGTTGGAATACTGGGGCTTGTTTCTCTTGCGGGCAACAGGGGCACAGGATAGCTGATTGCCCTAATCGGAAGGGGCATGAGATTGAACAGAAAGCATGGACAAATAAAGGAGCATCAACAGACAAAGGGTCTTCAGGAAGTCAAAAGAAAAATGGAGGTCATAAGCCAAAGACTCAGGGCCGAGTGTACGCACTCACACAACAAGATGTTCAGACTTCCAACACGGTGGTGTCAAGTACTGTTTTAGTGTCTTCTGTTTATGCACATGTGTTATTTGATTCTGGCGCTACAAATTCATTTGTGTCTATGGGATTTGTTAAGAAACATGGATGGAAATGTGTCTCTAGAGAGATCGACTTATGTGTTGAAACCCCGATAGGAGGGGTTATGGTTGCCGACTTAATTTGCAAATCTCGTGTGGTTAGTATAGATGACAGGAAATTGCTTGTAGACTTAACTGTTTTAGATATGCGGGACTTTGACATAATTCTTGGAATGGATTGGTTGGCAACCAATTATGCTTCTGTGGATTGTCGAGGCAAAAGGGTAGTATTTCAGATTCCTAATCAACCAGAATTTTGCTTTGTGGGTAGTGGAGTTAACACTCCTCTTCTGGTAATCTCAGCTTTGCAAGCTAGACGGTTATTAAGGAATGGTTACGAGGGCTATTTAGCTTCTGTGAGAGATACCCCTGAGCCTTAATTGAAGTTAGAGGATATTCTAGTTATGAAGGAATTTCCTGATGTTTTTCCTGAAGAGTTACCAG
>NW_021024701.1:3079093-3100243 GCF_004153795.1 Camellia sinensis
TCCCGATGTTTTTCCTGAAAGAGTTACCGGGGTTGCCACTAGATAGAGAGATTGAGTTGCCATTGAATTGATACCTGGCACGGGTCCTATCTCCAAGGCTCCGTATCGGATGGCCCCAGTAGAGTTTGAAAGAGTTGAAGGAACAGTTACAAGAGTTACTAGATAAGGGCTTTATTAGGCCTAGTGTTCTCCTTGGGGTGCGCCCGTTTTAATTTGTGAAAAAGAAGGATGGTAGTTTTTCAACCTTTGGCATTAATTTATCGAGAGTTGAACAAGGTTGACAATCTGAAATAAATATCCTTTGCCTAGGATAGATGACCTATTTGATCAGTTGCAAGGAGCACAAGTCTTTTCTAAGATTGACCTTCGTTCTGGCTATCACCAGTTGAAGGTTAAGGCGGAAGATATACCTAAGACAGCCCTTCCGAACTAGGTATGGGCATTATGAATTTTTTAGTGATGCCGTTTGGGTTGAACCAATGCGTCTGCAGCTTTTATGGATTTAATGAACAGAGTATTTAAACCCTTCTTAGATCAGTTTGTGGTAGTTTTTATTGATGACATTCTTGTGTACTCAAAGAGTAAAGAGCAGCACGAAGAACATCTGAGAATAGTGTTGCAGATATTAAGGGAGAAAAATTATTGCTAAATTAAAGAAGTGTGAATTTTGGCTGGAGAGTGTATCATTTTTGGGTCATGTGATATCTAAAGATGGGGTGTCTGTTGACCCCAAGAAAGTGGAGGCGGTGGTGGAATGGAATCGCCTACTAGTGTCACTGAAATTTCGTAGCTCTTGGGTTTAGCAGGATATTATAGAAGGTTCGTGAGGGGATTTTTCCGAAATTTCTATGCCTTTAACTCGTTTAACACAAAAAAGGGGTTAAATTTGAGTGGTCTGATATTGTGAGAAGAGTTTCCAAGATCTAAAGAGTCGATTGGTGTGTGCTCCAGTACTTATAGTTCCGTCCGGAGATGAAGGTTTTACCATCTATAGTGATTGCATCGAAGATGGGCTTGGGTTGTGTCCTGATGCAAAATGAAGGTAGTGGCATACGCGTCTAGGCAGTTGAAGCCATATGAGCAGAAATTATCCTACGCATGATTTGGAGTTGGCTGCCGTGTGGTTGCATTGAAAATCTTGGAGGCACTACCTGTATGGGGTGAAATGTGAGATATCATGATCAAAAAGTTTGAAGTATATTTTTCACTCAAAAAGAATTGAATATGAGGCAAAGGAGATGTTGGAGCTATTAAAGGACTATGATTGACTATCAATTATCATCCAGGAAAAGCTAATGCAGTGGCGGAATGCCTTGAGTAGAAAGGACCCCGAGTAATTTGGTTACCTTGATCACTGACCAAAAGAATATCTTGGAGGACTTACAGAGGTTGAATATTGAGATTAGATGGCACAACCATGGAGTGCAGTTGGCAAACCTTAGGGTTCACCCACATTGATTGATAGAATTAAAGATGCTCAAGGAAGAGACTCTCAGTTGCAAAAACTTAAGGCTGAAATGGAAAATAGGGCTACAGATGGAATTTTGTATGCATAAAGATGGAACCTGTGAGATTTGGAGAGAGGTTGTGTGTGCCTAATGATTTAGAGCTCAAGAGAGAAATCCTAAGAGAAGCTCACAGTTCAGGATATACTGTACATCAGGAAGCACCTAAAATATATAAAGACTTGAAGAGGAACGTTTTGGTGGAATAATATGAAGAGGGAAATTGTCAGTATTTGCTCAATGTTTGGTAGTGTCAACAAGTAAAAGTTGAAACATCAGAGACCTACAGGTAAAGTTACAACCTCTCCTATTCCGAATAGGAAGCGGGAACATATTACCATGGATTTTGTGACAGGGTTGCCTAGACCCAAGGTGGTAACAATGCTATTTGGTTATCGTTGATTCGATTGACAAATCCGCTCACTTTTCTAGCTTAAGGTAGGGTTCTCCTTAGAGAAGTTTGCAAAATTGTATATCAAGGAGATTGTGAAGTTGCATGGTATTCGCGTGACCATAGTGTCTGATAGAGATAGCAGATTTGTATCTATGTTTTGGAAGAGTTTGCATACAGCTTTGGGCACTAGTTTGAATTTTAGCACTGCTTTCATCCTCAAATGATGGACAGTCAGAGAGAACTATTCAAACCTTGGAAGACATGTTGAGGGCTGTGTTATCGATCTTGGAGGTTCTTGGGATGAGCATTTGGCCTTAGTGGAATTCTCTTATAATAACAGTTATCATGCGAGCATTCAGGATGGCACCATATGAGGCTTTATATGGACAAAAGTGTAGATCACCTATTTGTTGGGATGATGTGGGGTGAAAGGAAGTTGTTAGGGCCGGAGATTGTTGCAACAAACAGTGGACAAGATCAACTTTATTAGAGAGCGACTTCGCACGGCACAGAGTAGACAGAAAAGTTATGCAGATAACAGGAGACGTGATTTGGTGTTTGGGGTTGGAACCATGTATTCCTTAAGGTGTCTCCTATGAAAGGAGTAATGAGCGTTTTGGTGTTCGTGGTAATTGAGTCCTAGAATTTGTTGGCCATTTGAGGTTTTAGATCGAATTGGTGAGGTAGCTTACAGACTTGCCCTACACCTTCACTAGTTGGAGTTCATAATGTTTTTCATGTCTCAATGTTAAGGAAGTATATACCGGATCCTAGTCATTGTGATTGATCATGCACCGTTTCAGTTTAAGGAGGATTTGACATATGAGTGAACACCTTATACGAATTGCTGATAGGAAGGAACAGGTTTTGAGGCGTCGAGTCATTCACTATGTTAAGGTTCAATGGAGTAATCACTCGGAAAGAGAAAGCTACTTGGGAACTGAGGATGAAATAGACAAAAGTATCCCCAACTTTTTGAGACTCCAGGATGTCAAATTTCGAGACAAAATTTCTTTTAAGTGGGGAAGAATGTAAAAATCCAAATTTTTTATGTGTAGAATTATTTTTGGATAAAGTAGTAATTAAATTAATTTATATGGGTCATTTTAGTAACATCAAGGAATTAGTTATGAGGTGGTTTTTTTTAAATTTTTATTACTTAGATGGTTAAGTTTGTAATTTTGGGAGATTGGGTTATAGGCCCACTTGGGCTTTAGGTCTTGGAAACATAGAAGCACAAACAAATAGAGGTAGTGATGTTGTTTGGCTGCTGCGGCAGACCTAGCAGTAGAAAAGAAAAAAAAAAAAAAAAAAGAAGAGAGAGGAAGAAGAAGAAGTAAAGAAAAGAAGAAGATTCATAGATTGGTGACTTTGATCTAATCATCTCTTGGAGGTAAGATTTGTTTTTATGGTACTCCTAACTATTTCTTTAGACATAGTATCTTGTATGTTTATTGGGGTGTATGTATTTTGGGGTTTTGGAATTTACTTGTAGACTATAGGATTTAGAATAGTACATTATAAGAAAAGAATGATAGATGCATCATGGTGATCAATAATAATTGTTTATGTGGTATAATATTTTATGAGGTTTGTGAGATTGAGATGGATCTTGGTAATTTGAGATTAGCTTGGGAAATATTATTTTAGCTGTTTGAGGTAAGTAACCCTCTATCACTGTTGGTTTATTTTTAATCCTATCGAATCGTTTAAAATCATAAATATTTATTCGTAGCTTTCCTGTTCTCTTAAAATAAAAATATGGGTCAAGTATAAAAACAACGTCGAATATTATTATATGGAAATTATTTGAATATTCGGTGAACTATTCTGAAAATTATACTAAACGTTTATTCTGAAAATATCGAATGTTTTATTCAAAATTGTTGTATTGTGTGAATTTTGAACATCACTCTAGTCTGGCTATGATGTGGACCTAGCCAATGGGGGGTTATTATTTGGCACAGAAACTAGTTTCTTTTGGGGCTTTACCACCGGCCTATGTGTGGTTCTGGGCCTTGTCACGGGCTATGTGACCGTTGTCAATAAGACTTGGGTTTTGTGAATCAAACATTGAACCATTCTGAATAATCGAACCATCGATTTGAACAATGAATTATCTTGTTGGCTTTTCATTTAAAATGTATTGTACATTGTTTATTTTTAGCTATGAAACCATCTTACAAAATAATGTTTCATTTATTGAACTGTAGAAAAATTTATATTTATTGATTATCGATTTATTTTATTTATTTTTTTATACTTGATCCAGCTGGCAGTGATGGTTGGTTATTTACTAGGCTGTCTAGCTTACCCTTATTTTATTTTTTTCAAATCTGAAAAGGATAGAGCTGTGCGGGATTTTTTCACATATGGGGAGTGCCGAGAGTAGGACTATGATTTAAGTACTTGGATTATTTGTTTTGTTAATGGATTTTATTAGTGGACTTGGTGGATAATTTCATATTGATAAGAATAATCAATTTTTTATGGATTTTAGTATTATGATAATTAAGATTTGATTGGAGTATTTTACATTGTTAGTTATGTGTTTGGACTCTTAGCCTTGCATGCCTCACTTAAATGAGTGTGCGGCATTGTCACGGAGCTTGGGACGTGAACAACTACAGAACTGACTCAACACCCAAGTCAAGAAACTACAAAACTAGCATTCGCAAATGCTCAAAATAGTGCCGCCGCCCGTAGGTGGTCGAACCTCTAATCACATACTTGCATTATCCTCGAAATCCACCAAACCGGTGGTGACAGACTTTGCCGAGCTGGAGGGAGGATGGCTTCATTGCCAATCAAATCTTGCACTTTGTGACAAAGACGGAAGCAGTTGTCGGTGTTGTGACCGGTTTGTTTGATGGTATGCACAGTACTGGGTACCATCATGCTTAGCTGGAAGGGGACTCGGGGAGAGCCGAGGCTCGAAGGGTTCGCGATGCCCTTTTTTGACAAGGATTTGAAGGGCTCTAGACAATGGCATGTAGAGGGCAGGAAGACCCTGCGACCTCAGGGCGGATACTTCGAGGTTTTGCTGACTTTTGTTGGACGCACTCGAAAAAGGGTCGGCAGGTGCTGCCTTGGCTCTCTGATCTTTTCCAGGTGCAGGGTTAGGATTGGAAGAACTGTTCTGGTACGACGGTTCCCATCTCGATTTTCCCTCTGGCTTAAACTGCTCTCGGCCTGAGTGGGGAAAGATGTCATCCACAGTTTTTACAGCAACAACGAGCACCTGCTGTTTTATTCAATCCTCCGGCTTTCAAAGCCTCAAACAACCCACAGGAGTTGTTCGTTAGGGATCGGTGTCCACCTTCATCTTGTTCTTAACACTCACCTCGGCTTGTAAGAGAGGTTTTAGTTGCCTACATCAGAGTGGAGCCCGTTGTTGTCGATATGCCATTGCCAGAACTTGGGATGGCTTCAGGTTGGCTAAGTTCGATTACAATTCGTCCTAGTAGCGGGGGCTCCTCCGGTATGAAGTTTCCCAGCATACCGATGTGGTTGGTGCAGAGCCAACATTCCGTAGGCTAGATCAGACATGGATCTCTGAAGGTCGCCAAATCATTCCCATCAACTCAAACTTGGTGGGCTCACGAGCTTGAAACAATTGGGGTGTCCAGACCGCAGTGCGCGACAGGTGACCTAGGTGGGTGTGGTACTTCAACGTCGGTCTCACCCTGCAATGGATTCCTTGGTTTCATGCGGCGCCATAACCACAATTTTCTTCCGAATTTTGCGTCATCACGAGTTTTGTTGAACTGAACAGAGGTGATGTGACTGGTGGACTGACGGATCAGATGGACTGGGATTGGTGACTGATGGATCTGATGGACCACAGGTGACTGACGGATCTGATGGACTGGTGGGCCTCGACTGGCCTCTTTCTGCCCTACCTCAGCGAGGAGAAACACTGGTTGCTCTGAACTGAATCTCTAATCCTCCTCCTAAAAGAAAAACATGCAACATCTCAGCCCATTTTTACCAGAACAGATGTAAACAAAGCTGAATAACTGTATTCGACCACTGATCGTTATTCTCAAATCCACTGCCCAAAACTGAATCTGAACCCGCAGAATAACTGATTCCAAAAATGCTGAATTGGTTGCCCGCAGGCCCTTGATACCCAGAAAACTGGATTGGTGCCCGCAGGCCTGATGCCCAAACTTGCAAACTGATACATGCATTCGTATAGACGCACTCTAAAAGCACATAACTAACAAAGTGAGAGCAAAACACCCCTATGTTGGAGTAAGGTTTCCCTGTCCTATTTTGTCAGGAGCCAGGGTTTCACTACGCACGAAGCGGTTTCAAACAACCTATAAACGGGTAAGCAACCTATCCTAGTTTGGAATGGTCACTACGGATTCCTGAATATGCACTAGGTCGAAATAGTCGAAAAAGGGTGTCCCTGTAAAACCGGGGTTTGTGTTCCCATACTTGGCAGAGCCCACAACCGTCAGCCTTATGGTCATGCCTTGAGAAGACATGCCTCCGCAAACCGTTGAGGAATAGCAGATGGCAAAACACAGTGTCCTAGGCGGCACCAATGCACATGCAATATGCCAGAAAACAACAAAAATGTAGTAAAAAACAGATATCATGAGTTCGAGTCAAGTTCTCTAAGTCCCCAGCAGAGTCGCAGGAAACTGTAGACGTCCCCGAACGCCCAATGAGGATGAGGTCCCGTTCTGTTCGTATTGGGGCTCACTACAGTTCGGACTCAAATTGTCACGGTTCTTAATCTGAACCAAAGAGTCCAAATCCGACAAATCGTTTTGAGAAAACAGATTTTTTTGAAAAGAAGTGCCAAACATGGAACTGCTTTTGCCAGATACAAAGTCGCCACCTAAATATTTTATTTTTGGAAAATCTAGGAAACCCTGACTCGTTGCCTAAGGCACGTGTCCGTCATCACCAAAGTTTGCCTCGGCTCGGGAACTTGGGTTACGATTAGGGAAGGTCACTTCGTGAGCACACCCCGCTTGCCCGATCAAAGATCGGCCCTACTAACCATGATATCTATTTTTTGAAAACATTATGCGTCTTTATTCCGGTTATCGACTAGATTTACTATGTGATGCGCACAGCATACAAGTATATAGACTGGATCGCCTGAATTGGAACAAAACGTTTCATGTTTGTTTATTTGAAAAGGTTTTGATGGTGCTACCCGCAAATAGGCTAAGACGTGGATTGCCACCCTCGAATAGGCTTAGAAACATGATTTTGCCACTATCTAGTGGCTTAAAACTCATAGTCAACGAATTGTTTCCAATTCAAATAACCGAGCCTTCACCCACAGGCATTTAGGCAGTTATATCATATAAGCATATAGCCTCAGGGTAAGCATGCTATCATGGCAAGCACTCACACACATGCGGTATGCTAAAGCATAAAAGCTTACCTAGTATTCCCGAGCCAAAGAAAGAAGCTAATTAGAAATCATGCATGAATCCTAAATAGCTGAGATGCCTAATGAAACACATGTAAGAATGCAGCTAATATAGGCTTGGCTATTCTAAGATGGCATGTGATGATGCTACAACTAACATGTATTCAACTTTGGAATTGAAATACAAATACAGTTAGTATGATGCGCCGAGCCGGTGCATGCAAGACAAAATGAATGAAATGCAAACATGCTATCATACTGAATGCTAAATTGAAACATGCCCTAATCTGACCATCATAAGCTGATAAATAAAGGAGAGAAAGACGTGGGGTTGGAGACATACATCACACACACGCACACTTATTACAAACATTGCCCTCGCGCAGAGGGTCCGAAAAATAATACAGTCCCAAATGATAAATAATATAGTCCCGAATAAATACAAAATCCTAATTAATTAGCAATTAATCTAGGAAAGCAATAAATTGCACGCAAATTCGTGAACCGCCTCAGCTTGTTTCCGAATGATGGATGATGCATGCTCGAGTTGCCTTGCGCGGAAATCCATTGCGATGCCCCGGTTCGCCTCTGTTTGCAATTGTTCTCGGGATGCGTGCCAAGCCCGGAAGGCTGTCGATTTCTGATTTGCTGCAACAGAGAGCAACAAAGGGGCATGGCAAAGTATTTTTACATATGTATGCCATGACTACTCTTCAGGGAGTGTAGTCCTCGATCTTCGTGCCACCAATCACGCCTCTTGGTGCATGATGCCGAGAAGTCGAATTGCATTACTCAATATGAAATGAATACACATATGGACACAACAAGGCCTAGACTCCATCATGGATAATCGGAGTGTCGACGACCGGGAATTGAGATACGTTCCGTCACTCGGAGTACGAAACGTCCCTCGGTTCCCGTGCTTGGGCTAACTCCTATCCCAAGCACTAT
The DNA here is from genome assembly GCF_004153795.1 of Camellia sinensis. NCBI lineage: Eukaryota > Viridiplantae > Streptophyta > Magnoliopsida > Ericales > Theaceae > Camellia > Camellia sinensis. The sequence goes on from NW_021024701.1 coordinate 3,087,345, forward strand.
GCAATATGCAATGACATGCGTGAATGCAATCCTAACATGAAACCTGGCATACGCAATGCTATGAATGGCATTACATAATGCACGATGTAACGAGGCATACACAATGCTCTAACATACAACCTAACATACACAATGCTGCGAATGAAATGGCATACAACAATGCACGATGGACTTACACCAACATGATTGGACCTCAGCCACACTCACACTCAGCAGCCATTAGGTGAAAATGAGACTCTCGAAATGCGTGCACGCATGCACGCAAACCGAGGACCGAACCTAGGCATAACATGTAACTCTAACAAGGCATGGCAAGGGATGCAAGATGGCATGCAAAACTCACAAAATTCCAGCACTGAAATATGATGCTAAACAGCCCCGAACATGGAAAAATGGCACCCGATGCATGAGACGAAACCCGAAACTCGAAAACTAGGCACATGGAATGAGTATAGCTATACAAAGCATGCATTATTTGATCATGAAGCAGAATACAGAGACCAAGGCAGTCCCAAAATATGAACATTTCCAGTTCAAAAGCATGGCCAAAAGATGCTAGCATGGTGGACAAAATAGCACGCAATCTTGACTAGCAATCATGGTTTACATAGGCAAGTATATTGAAGCAAATGTAATCTCACCAAACAAGCAAAAATTAGTGAATAAATCATGTGAAAATAGGCCCAATAACCACTGATATGCAACCATTGGTATGCAAAACGTAATGAGTTACTTTGGAGGGGCCATGCAAGGAGTTATTAAGCACATGCAAGGTAGACAATTAGCATGGCATAAAAAACTTTGAAAAATCAAATATGGTAGTCCTAAAACTCACCAAATTGACCCTGAAAAGTGACTTCAAAGCATGCAAGGTAGGGTCTCTTTGGAAGGCCAAAAGGCACCAAACAAGAGAAGGAGAGAGGGGGTCACCCCCCTCTAATCTTGGCTCTCAAAATAGTGTTCCAGCCATTGAAAATCCACTGGATTTCAGTGGCTAGAAGGCCAAACAAAGCATGCAATTGGGGCTAGGTGTAACGCTCAAAACAAGGGACAATCAGGCATACAAGGAAGCATGTTACCTCAAATAAAATAATAACCTTAATAAAACATGAATATGATGTTAAAAAAAAGCCTTTTTTCCAGTTTATAACAAGTCTCAAAATGAACATAAATAGGGCTAATCTATCGTGCAAAAAATGGCCCTAAAATAGAGAATAGAGACAAGGGACAGAAGCTGGCCCCAAATAGCAAAGAGCCCTTCAACCAAGTGTGAAGAGGGGCTCAAAACAAGGCACTTTACAGTTTATATCAAGTCTCAAAAATAAACACAAGTGAGGCTAAAAACAACATTCAAGAAAAGGCCTAAGAGAGGATAAAGTGACAAGTGTAGAAGCTGGCCTCAAACAGAGGAGAGCCCTTCAACAAAGTTGAAGAGGGACTCAAAAAAAGACATTTTACAGTTTATGACGAAGTCCAAAACAGCTCACAAATAAGACTAAAAATACCATTGCAAAAATAGGCCTAAAGAGAGATTAAACACAAGGGTAAGGAGAAGACCTCAAACAGCAAAAAGTCCTTGATCAAACATGAAGAGAAGCTCAAAAATATGACTATTTACAGTTCAGGTCGGAGCTCAAAAATGTAAGCAAAAGGGGATAAGATATAGAACAAAATAAGGCAAGAAAGAGGGAGAAGAGGACTCACCCTTGTAGCACAAGTCTTCAGTAGTTTTGGTCCAATAAGAGGAGCTTCTTAACCTCTGAAAAACAGCCTCAAGTTGCTGGTTATGGAGTGTGGAGGTTGTAGGCTTGGAGGTGGTGTGTAAAGGTCAAGACAATGGGTGTTTGGAGCTTGAAAATGGAGAGCAATGGAGGAGGGAAGGTGTATGCTCCAGCTGGTGTTTCTAACCCTTCAAAATGGTGGTAGAGTGCTAGTTTTAAAGAGGGAGAGAGGCCAAGAAAGGGGGAAAAACAAATTCAAAATTTCCCCCCAAAAAGGCAGCCCCTTGGATACAGATCTGGGAGGAAACAGCTGGCAGAGCTGGAATACACTTGGGGAGAGGATCATGGCCGGCCAGGTTCAAAAGGTTCAGGTGGCCGGCCGGCCACCCCCCATGGCCGTGCCGACCAAGGGTCAAAAGGGTCAATGAAGATTGCTGGCCGGCCACCTTAAAAAGGTGGCCTTCCATGTGTGCACAACACAACTATATGGTCAAAACCCAGAAAATGTGAACCAAGAGAGAAAAAAGCAACTTTAAAGAGGGGTTCAAAAGGCTCAGAGGACAATTACTGCGGCCTATCAATATTGGTGGCCTCCCAGGTGTGTACAACACAAATATGTGTTTTAGGGCTAGAAAAAGTGGCCTAAGGTGGTTAACATTAGCTTTCTAGTGAGAAAAACGGGCGACGGAGAGCGATGAAAAATAAAACTGGCTTTCAGAAACAATTACTGGCCTCCCACCCTCCTACAAGCTTTCTAACAATGAAAAAAGGTCTCCACCAAAAATGAACCAAAACGGATGCAAAACGAGGTTCGGGGACCGAAACACGCGGCCCGGGGCCCCGAAAATGGGCTGTTAAGCACTGGAGGTGGCGTTCGACCACGAAGTTGTCTCTCGGGCCACAGTGTTCCTCAAAAGGGAGGAAATAAGGTGTATACCAAAAACCGAGCAAACGGAGTTAGGCGGTCCCGAACCGAGGCACATGGTCGTCGCTCTGAAAAACGGAAACGGGCTCCAAGCGGAAAAATGGCCTATGACCACGAAACGTAGCCTATGGCCACTAAGAGATGATCTACGAGACCTCTCTCTCCCTTCGGAAGAGAAAATAGAGAAACAGAGCCTGGTTCGCAAAACCGAGGCAAAGCACGAAAGAGTCCGAAAGTCCGGAGGCAAGGCTCGCCAGCCTAGACTCTGAAACTTCTGAACGAGCACGATATGCAATATCACCGAGCGCTCATCTCTCTCCTCTCTCTCTCTCTCTCTCTGTATATATATATATATAATTCACCCATATAGCACATAATACATGCAATTAACTCAGGATTTCTTCTTAATTACTTATTAGGCATAATTAATCATGAATTAACGTTAATCAGAGGTCGGGGTTGTTATAATATTACCAGAGTAACATGTTACTGTGAACTAGAGTAATATGTTATTACTGCAAGACAGAGTAACTGTCAAACAAAGTAATATGTTACTCTGAGAAAAAGTAACTTCCCCCCCCCGATAGAATAAGAGATGTTGACTTGAAGTTGTCACAGAGTAGACAGAAAAGTTATGCAGATAACAGGAGACGTGATTTGGTGTTTGGGGTTGGAGACCATGTATTCCTTAAGGTGTCTCCTATGAAAGGAGTAATGAGGTTTGGTGTTCGTGGTAAATTGAGTCCTAGATTTGTTGGGCCATTTGAGGTTTTAGATCGAATTGGTGAGGTAGCTTACAGACTTGCCCTACCACCTTCACTAGTTGGAGTTCATAATGTTTTTCATGTCTCAATGTTAAGGAAGTATATACCGGATCCTAGTCATGTGATTGATCATGCACCGTTGCAGTTTAAGGAGGATTTGACATATGAGGAACACCCTATACGAATTGCTGATAGGAAGGAACAGGTTTTGAGGCGTCGAGTCATTCACTATGTTAAGGTTCAATGGAGTAATCACTCGGAAAGAGAAGCTACTTGGGAACTTGAGGATGAAATGAGACAAAAGTATCCCCAACTTTTTGAGACTCCAGGTATGTCAAATTTCGAGGACAAAATTTCTTTTAAGTGGGGAAGAATGTAAAATCCAAATTTTTATGTGTAGAATTATTTTTGGATAAAGTAGTAATTAAATTAATTTATATGGGTCATTTTAGTAACATCAAGGAATTAGTTATGAGGTGGTTTTTTTTAAAATTTTTATTACTTAGATGGTTAAGTTTGTGATTTTGGGAGATTGGGTTATAGGCCTACTTGGGCTTTAGGTCTTGGAAACATAGAAGCACAAACAAATAGAGGTATTGACAATTTAGTGGCTGCTGCGGCAGATCTACCAGTAAAGAAGAAGAAGAAAAAAAATAGAGAGAGAGAAGAAGAAGAAGAAAAGAAAAGAAAGAAGATTCATAGATTGGTGACTTTGATCTAATCATCTCTTGGAGGTAAGATTTGTTTTTATGGTACTCCTAACTATTTCTTTAGACATAGTATCTTGTATGTTGATTGGGTGTATGTATTTTGGGGTTTTGGAATTTACTTGTAGACTATAGGATTAGAATAGTACATTATAAAGAAAAGAATGATAGATGCATCATGGTGATCAATAATAATTGTTTATGTGGTATAATATTTTATGAGGTTTGTGAGATTGAGATGGATCTTGGTAATTTGAGATTAGCTTGGGAAATATTATTTTAGCTGTTTGAGGTAAGTAACCCTCTATCACTGTTGGTTTATTTTTAATCCTATCGAATCGTTTAAAATCATAAATATTTATTCGTAGCTTTCCTGTTCTCTTAAAATAAAATATGGGTCAAGTATAAAACAACGTCGAATATTATTATGGAAATTATTTGAATATTCGGTGAAACTATTCTGAAAATTATACTAAACGTTTATTCTGAAAATATCGAATGTTTTATTCAAAATTTGTGTATTGTGTGAATTTTGAACATCACTCTAGTCTGACTATGATGTGGACCCTAGCCAATGGGGGTTATTTATTGGCACAGAAACTAGTTTCTTTTGGGGCTTTACCACCGGCCTATGTGTGGTTCTGGGCCTTGTCACGGGCTATGTGACCGTTGTCAATAAGACTTGGGTTTTGTGAATCAAATCATTGAACCATCTGAATATCGAACCATCGATTTGAACAATGAATTATCTTGTTGGCTTTTCATTTAAAATGTATTGTACATTGTTTATTTTTAGCTATGAAACCATCTTACAAAATAATTGTTCATTTATTGAACTGTAGAAAAATTTATATTTATTGATTATCGATTTATTTATTTATTTTTTTATACTTGATCCAGCTGGCAGTGATGGTTGGTTATTTACTAGGCTGTCTAGCTTACCCTTATTTTATTTTTTTCAAATTCTGAAAAGTAGAGCTGTGCGGGATTTTTTCACATATGGGAGTGCCGAGAGTAGGACTATGATTTAAGTACTTGGATTATTTGTTTTGTTAATGGATTTTATTAGTGGACTTGGTGGATAATTTCATATGATAAGAATAATCAATTTTTTTTATGGATTTTAGTATTATGATAATTAAGGATTTGATTGGAGTATTTTACATTGTTAGTTATGTGTTGGACTCTTAGCCTTGCATGCTCACTTAAATGAGTGTGCGGCATTGTCACGGAGCTTGGGACGTGACAACTACAGAACTGACTCAACACCCAAGTCAGAAACTACAAAACTAGCATTCGCAAATGCTCAAAATAGTGCCGCCGCCCGTAGGTGGTCGAACCTCTAATCACATACTTGCATTATCCTCGAAATCCACCAACCCGGTGGTGACAGACTTTGCCGAGCTGGAGGGAGGATGGCTTCATTGCCAATCAAATCTTGCACTTTGTGACAAAGACGGAAGCAGTTGTCGGTGTTGTGACCGGTTTGTTGATGGTATGCACAGTACTGGGTACCATCATGCTTAGCTGGAAGGGGACTCGGGAGAGGCCGAGGCTCGAGGGGTTCGCGATGCCCTTTTTTGACAAGGATTTGAAGGGCCTTAGACAATGGCATGTAGAGGGCATGGAAGACCCTGCGACCTCAGGGCGGATACTTCGAGGTTTGCTGACTTTTGTTGGACGCACTCGAAAAAGGGTCGGCAGGTGCTGCCTTGGCTCTCTGATCTTTTCCAGGTGCAGGGTTAGGATTGGAAGGAACTGTTCTGGTACGACGGTTCCCATCTCGATTTTCCCTCTGGCTTAAACTGCTCTCGGCCTGAGTGGGGAAGATGTCATCCACAGTTTTTACAGCAACAACGAGCACCTGCTGTTTATTCAATCCTCCGGCTTTCAAAGCCTCAACAACCCACAGGAGTTGTTCGTAGGGATCGGTGTCCACCTTCATCTTGTTCTTAACACTCACCTCGGCTTGGTAGAAGGTTTGAGTTGCTACATCAGAGTGGAGCCCCGTTGTTGTCGATATGCCATTGCCAGAACTTGGGATGGCTTCAGGTTGGCTAAGTTCGATTACAATTCGTCCTAGTAGCGGGGGCTCCTCCGGTATGAAGTTCCCAGCATACGATGTGGTTGGTGGCAGAGCCAACATTCCGTAGGCTAGATCAGACATGGATCTCTGAAGGTCGCCAATCATTCCCATCAACTCAAACTTGGTGGGCTCACGAGCTTGAAACAATTGGGGTGTCCAGACCGAGTGCGCGACAGGTGACCTAGGTGGGTGTGGTACTTCAACGTCGGTCTCACCCTGCAATGTGATTCCTTGGTTTCATGCGGCTGCCATAACCACAATTTCTTCCGAATTTTGCGTCATCACGAGTTTTGTTGAACTGAACAGAGGTGATGTGACTGGTGACTGACGGATCAGATGGACTGGATTGGTGACTGATGGATCTGATGGACCAAACAGGTGACTGACGGATCTGATGGACTGGTGGGCCTCGACTGGCCTCTTTCTGCCCTACCTCAGCGAAGGAGAACACTGGTTGCTCTGAACTGAATCTCTAATCCTCCTCCTAAAGAGAAAACATGCAACATCTCAGCCCAATTTTACCAGAACAGATGTAAACAAAGCTGAATAACTGTATTCGACCACTGATCGTTATTCTCAAATCACTGCCCAAAACTGAATCTGATACCCGCAGATAACTGATTCCAAAAATGCTGAATTGGTGCCCGCAGGCCCTTGATACCCAGAAACACTGGATTGGTGCCCGCAGGCCTGATGCCCAAACTTGCAAACTGATACATGCATTCGTATAGACGCACTCTAAAAGCACATAACTAACAAGTGAGAGCCAAAACACCCCTATGTTGGAGTAAGGTTTCCCTGTCCTATTTTGTCAGGAGCCAGGGTTTCACTACGCACGAAGCGGTTTCAAACAACCTATAAACGGGTAAGCAACCTATCCTAGTTTGGAATGGTCACTACGGATTCTGAATATGCACTAGGTCGAATAGTCGAAAAGGGTGTCCCTGTAAAACCGGGGTTTGTGTTCCCATACTGGCAGAGCCCACAACCGGTCAGCCTTATGGTCATGCCTTGAGAAGACATGCCTCCGGCAAACCGTTGAGGAATAGCAGATGGCAAACACAGTGTCCTAGGCGCACCAATGCACATGCAATGCAGAGAAACACAAAAATGTAGTAAAAAACAGATATCATGAGTTCGAGTCAAGTTCTCTAAGTCCCCAGCAGAGTCGCCAGAAACTGTAGACGTCCCCGAACGCCCCATGAGGATGAGTCCCGTTCTGTTCGTATTGGGGCTCACTACAGTTCGGACTCAAATTGTCACGGTTCTTAATCTGAACCAAAGAGTCCAAATCCGACAAATCGTTTTGAGAAAACAGATTTTTTTGAAAGAAGTGCCAAACATGGACTGCTTTGCCAGATACAAAGTCGCCACCTAAATATTTTATTTTTGGAAAATCTAGGAAACCCTGACTCGTTGCCTAAGGCCACGTGTCCGTCATCACCAAAGTTGCCTCGGCTCGGGAACTTGGGTACGATTAGGGAAGGTCACTTCGTGAGCACCCCCGCTTGCCCGATCAAAGATCGGCCTCTACTAACCATGATATCTATTTTTGAAAACATTATGCGTTCTTATTCCGGTTATTCGACTAGATTTACTATGTGATGCGCACAGCATACAAGTATAGACTGGATCGCCTGAATTGGAACAAAACGTTTCATGTTTGTTTATTTGAAAATGGTTTGATGGTGCTACCCGCAAATAGGCTAAGACGTGGATTTGCCACCCTCGAATAGGCTTAGAAAACATGATTTTGCCACTATCTAGTGGGCTTAAAACTCATAGTCAACGAATTGTTCCAATTCAAATAACCGAGCCTTCACCCACAGGCATTTAGGCAGTTATATCATATAAGCATATAGCCTCATGGTAAGCATGCTATCATGGCAAGCACTCACACACATGCGGTATGCTAAAGCATAAAAGCTTACCTAGTATTCCGAGCCAAAGAAAGAAGCTAATTAGAAATCATGCATGAATCCTAAATATGCTGAGATGCCTAATGCAACACATGTAAGAATGCAGCTAATATAGGCTTGGCTATTCTAAGATGGCATGTGATGATGCTACAACTAACATGTATTCAACTTTGGAATTGAAATACAAATACAGTTAGTATGATGCGCCGAGCCCGGTGCATGCAAGACAAATGAATGAATGCAAACATGCTATCATACTGAATGCTAATTGAAACATGCCCTAATCTGACCATCATAAGCTGATAAATAAAAGGGAGAAAGACGTGGGGTTGGAAGACATACATCACACACACGCACACTTATTACAACATTGCCCTCGCGCAGAGGGTCCGAATAAATAATACAGTCCCAAATGAATAAATAATATAGTCCCGAATAAATACAAAATCCTAATTAATTAGCAAATTAATCTAGGAAAGCAATAAATTGCACGCAAATTCGTGAACCGCCTCAGCTTTGTTCCGAATGATGGATGATGCATGCTCGAGTTGCCTTGCGCGGAAATCCATTGCGATGCCCCGGTTCGCCTCTGTTTGCAATTGTTCTCGGGATGCGTGCCAAGCTCCGGAAGGCTGTCGATTTCTGATTTGCTGCAACAGAGAGCAACAAAGGGGCATGGCAAAGTATTTTTACATATGTATGCATGACTACTCTTCAGGGAGTGTAGTCCTCGATCTTCGTGCCACCAATCACGCCTCTTGGTGCATGATGGCCGAGAAGTCGAATTGCATTACTCAATATGAAATGAATACACATATGGACACAACAAGGCCTAGACTCCATCATGGATAATCCGGAGTGTCGACGACCGGGAATTGAGATACGTTCCGTCACTCGGAGTACGAAACGTCCCTCGGTTCCCGTGCTTGGGCTAACTCCTATCCCAAGCACTATGCAATATGCATGACATGCGTGAATGCAATCCTAACATGAAACCTGGCATACGCAATGCTATGAAATGGCATACATAATGCACGATGTAACGAGGCATACACAATGCTCTAACATACAACCTAACATACACAATGCTGCGAAATGAAATGGCATACACAATGCACGATGGACTTACACCAACATGATTGGACCTCAGCCACACTCACATCAGCAGCCATTAGGTGAAAATGAGACTCTCGAAATGCGTGCACGCATGCACGCAAACCGAGGACCGAACCTAGGCATAACATGTAACTCTAACAAGGCATGGCAAGGGATGCAAGATGGCATGCAAACTCACAAATTCCAGCACTGAAATATGATGCTAAACAGCCCCGAAACATGGAAAAATGGCACCCGATGCATGAGACGAAACCCGAAACTCGAAACTAGGCACATGGAATGAGTTATAGCTATACAAAGCATGCATTATTTGATCATGAAGCATGAATACAGAGCCAAGGCAGTCCCAAAATATGAACATTTCCAGTTCAAAGCATGGCCAAAAGATGCTAGCATGGTGGACAAAATAGCACGCAATCTTGACTAGCAATCATGGTTTACATGGCAAGTATATGAAGCAAATGTAATCTCACCAAACAAGCAAAAATTAGTGAATAAATCATGTGAAAATAGGCCCAAATAACCACTGATATGCAACCATGGTATGCAAACGTAATGAGTTACTTTGGAGGGCCATGCAAGGAGTTATTAAGCACATGCAAGGTAGACAATTAGCATGGCATAAAAAACTTTGAAAATCAAATATGGTAGTCCTAAAACTCACCAAATTGACCCTGAAAAGTGACTTCAAAGCATGCAAGGTAGGGTCTCTTTGGAAGGCCAAAAAGGCCACCAAACAAGAGAAGGAGAGAGGGGGTCACCCCCCTCTAATCTTGGCTCTCAAAATAGTGTTCCAGCCATTGAAAATCCACTGGATTTCAGTGGCTAGAAGGCCAAACAAAGCATGCAATTGGGGCTTAGGTGTAACGCTCAAAACAAGGGACAATCAGGCATACAAGGAAGCATGTTACCTCAAATAAAATAATAACCTTAATAAAACATGAATATGATGTTAAAAAAAGCCTTTTTCCAGTTTATAACAAGTCTCAAAAATGAACATAAATAGGGCTAATCTATCGTGCAAAAATGGCCCTAAAATAGAGAATAGAGACAAGGGACAGAAGCTGGCCCCAAATAGCAAAGAGCCCTTCAACCAAGTTGAAGAGGGGCTCAAAACAAGGCACTTTACAGTTTATATCAAGTCTCAAAAATAAACACAAGTGAGGCTAAAACAACATGCAAGAAAAAGGCCTAAGAGAGGGATAAAGTGACAAGTGGTAGAAGCTGGCCTCAAACAGAGGAGAGCCCTTCAACAAAGTTGAAGAGGGACTCAAAAAAAGACATTTTACAGTTTATGACGAAGTCCAAAACAGCTCACAAATAAGACTAAAATACCATGCAAAAATAGGCCTAAAAGAGAGATTAAACACAAAGGGTAAGGAGAAGACCTCAAACAGTAAAAAGTCCTTGATCAAACATGAAAAGGAGCTCAAAATATGACTATTTACAGTTCAGGTCGGAGCTCAAAAATGTAAGCAAAAGGGGATAAGATATAGAACAAAATAAGGCAAGAAAGAGGGAGAAGAGGACTCACCCTTGTAGCACAAGTCTTCAGTAGCTTTTGGTCCAATAAGAGGAGCTTCTAACCTCTGAAAAACAGCCTCAAGTTGCTGGTATGGAGTGTGGAGGTTGTAGGCTTGGAGGTGGTGTGTAAAGGTCAAGAACAATGGGTGTTTGGAGCTTGAAAATGGAGAGCAATGGAGGAGGGAAGGGTGTATGCTCCAGCTGGTGTTTCTAACCCTTCAAAATGGTGGTAGAGTGCTAGTTTTAAAGAGGGAGAGAGGCCAAGAAAGGGGGGAAAAACAAATTCAAATTTCCCCCCCAAAAGGCAGCCCCTTGGATACAGGATCTGGGAGGAAACAGCTGGCAGAGCTGGAATACACTTGGGGAGAGGATCATGGCCGGCCAGGTTCAAAAGGTTCAGGTGGCCGGCCGGCCACCCCCCATGGCCGGCCGACCAAGGGTCAAAAGGGTCAATGAAGATTGCTGGCCGGCCACCTTAAAAAGGTGGCCTTCCATGTGTGCACAACACAACTATATGGTCAAAACCCAGAAAATGTGAACCAAGAGAGAGAAAAGCCAACTTTAAAGAGGGGTTCAAAAGGCTCAGAGACAATTACTGGCCGGCCTATCAATATTGGTGGCCTCCCAGGTGTGTACAACACAAATATGTGGTTTAGGGCTAGAAAAAGTGGCCTAAGGGTGGTTAACATTAGCTTTCTAGTGAGAAAAACGGGCGACGGAGAGCGATGAAGAAATAAAACTGGCTTTTCAGAACAATTACTGGCCTCCCACCCTCCTACAAGCTTTCTAACAATGAAAAAAAGGTCTCCACCAAAAATGAACCAAAACGGATGCAAAACGGAGGTTCGGGGACCGAAACACGCGGCCCGGGGCCCCGAAAATGGGCTGTTAAGCACTGGAGGTGGCGTTCGACCACGAAGTTGGTCTCTCGGGCCACAGTGTTCCTCAAAAGGGAGGAAATAAGGTGTATACCAAAAACCGGAGCAAACGGAGGTGGTTAGGCGGTCCCGAACCGAGGCACATGGTCGTCGGCTCTGAAAAACCGGAAACCGGGCTCCAAGCGGGAAAAATGGCCTATGACCACGAAACGTAGCCTATGGCCACTAAGAGATGATCTACGAGACCTCTCTCTCCCTTCGGGAAGAGAAAATAGAGAAAACAGAGCCTGGTTCGCAAACCGAGGCAAAGCACGAAAGAGTCCGAAAGTCCGGAGGCAAGGCTCGCAGCCTAGACTCTGAAACTTCTGAACGAGCACGATATGCAATATCACCGAGCGCTCAATCAGTGACGTCTGAATCTTAAGGTCGGTCAAAAATGGGGTGTCTACAAGTATATAAACCTTACACCTGGCTCTGTCCATACTTGGCAACAAATGGAAGAAGTGTTTCTCGCCCAGTTTTTCCAAACAGAACCTGAAGTTTCTATAGCAGACTTGGTAAGATTATGCCAAAGGCCTGATGAGAAGACTGCTCAGTTTATAGCTAGATTCAAAAGGGCACGAAAGAAGTGTAGGGTCATTCTACCTGAGCTTAAATTTGTAAGATTGTCTCAAAATGGGTTAGAGTTCAGGTTTCGAAAGAAATTTGATTCAACTGAGTTTCGAGACATAGTAGAATTAACTTATAAAGTGTCTAGATATGAGACTGTGCTCGAAGAAGAACAAGATCGAAACAATGCACCTTACAAAACCTATTGTAGGGGCGCTGTAACGCCCTCAAATTAATAACATTAAACACATTAATTAAGACATGCGTTGGTTTCCAAAGTTCCATATTCTTTCATATATCAGAGTTTCTTTACAAAAGGTATTACATGTTAACAACAAAAGCAAATGCCCTACGGGCTTACAGCTTTCCAAGTTAACACTTGGTTACAACAAAAAGAGTACTAACTCATACACATTAAGCCCTTGGCTTGAATTTACATGTAATACATTCAAAAGTAAAATGACAACAGTGTGTCCGCCTCTAGCCTCCCAAACTATGTCCTTGGAGGTGGCATGCTTCCTGTACCTGAAAATGATATTCCCATATAGGGTGAGCCACAGCCCAATAGAAATATACTAAACCGACCATGAACAATGGCTAAAACGTTAGCAATTGATAGATGGCCAACACTGATACAATCACATAAATAA
>NW_021024701.1:3106575-3118494 GCF_004153795.1 Camellia sinensis
TAGCCTCCTGACCTGCTGGCTCGGCCACATTGGCCTGGCCAACCCCCTCCTGCTGTGCCGGAATATCATCCGGTAAAGGCATCTCCTGCCTACCACGTCTGCTACGTCTACCACCACGTCCTCGTCCAGACATCCTAATAAAGGTAACGAAGAACATTAGCACATTCACAAATGTGCCGAAGCTATTACACTCGCGTCCTAATGCATGGACAACTGTAATTCACCCCACGTAAGCACATAATCACGTAAGCAATTACGAATTTCATTTCCGGATAATGATAGTCCCGAGGCGTTACTAGAGTTCCAGTTAGAAACGGCATTGGTCAAGTGCCTTTCCAACAAGACTCACAGAAACCCAAGGATCCAATCAACATCCTAGAAATTAAATCCCATACCCACATAGTCACATAGCATATGATACTACATTAAAGTCTCTATCAAGCGAGACAAACCCATTGTGATACTAATCACTTCCCACGTACCCAAAGTATTCGAACCCGGTACGCTCTGATACCAAGTTGTAACGCCCTCAAAGTAATAACATTAAACCCATCAAATAAGACATGCCTTGATATACAAAAGTTCCACATTCATTCATTTAATGAGTGTTCCAATACATAAGTATTACATGTTAACAACAAAAGCAAATGCCCTACGGGCTTACAGCTTTCCAAGTTAACACTTGGTTACAACAAAAAGAGTACTAACTCATACACCTTAAGCCCTTGGCTTGAATTTACATGTAATACATCAAAAGAAAAACGACAACAATATGTCCGCCTCTAGCCTCCCAAGCTACGTCCTTGGAGGTGGCATGCTACCTGTACCTGAAAATGATATTCCCATATAGGGTGAGCCACAGCCCAGCAGAGATATACTAAACCAACTATGAGCAATGACTAAAAGATTAGCAATTGATAGATGGCCAAACATTCACATAAATCACATATTTATGTCAAACGACTTACAAGTCCAAGTTACTTTTCATTTCCCCTTTTTCAACAGATAGGCATATAAGCACTACCCACATTCTCTACAGATATGTATATGTATAACCACAATATCCACAGATAAGCATATAAGCTATATCCACACTTCACAAAGATAAGCATATGAGCTCTATCTTTACTTCTCTAAACAAGCATATGAGCTGCATCTACGGAGTTCATCCCCTATCTTCTCCCAACACTATCCGGTTTAGAGGTACATCCCCTATCTTCCACTAAACCTCGGAGTACATCCCCCATCTCCTCCTCTACACATAACGTATACAAACACATTGGTTCTATATACATTCACACAATACATATAGTTAATGTATTCTATCAATCGTCAAATTCCATGACACGTTCCATTGATTAGTTACAGTTTGCCTAATCATCATGCATTGTCTACAACAATCACGACTATCCTCTACCGATAGCCCAAAGCAGTTATTTCTAAACAGAATATAAATGCACAATGGATATTTAATCAACATTTCATTTTCCTCATTCCTCACAATTAATTATCCCAATTAATTAAACAATGTAATTAGGTCAATTCCCATAATTAACATTTCAACCCTTAGGTCCCATTTTCATCAATGACTTAACATTTATTCCATTTCTCTATGCCAAACATGCATTCAGGTTTATTATGAATAAAACCCCCACTTTTGTAAAATAACACAAAAGCCCCAAACTTTCACAAAATTACCAAACCAACCCCAACTTCTCAAAATACCAAAATTTAAAGACAAAATCCATAGAGAGGAGTAGGATATCCCTACCTCAAATTCGGAGCCCCAAGGGAAAAGAAGGTGAAACCCAACGTGCTCCAAAACCTGAAATTTTCAGATTAAAAAGTAGCCCTCGACGATCAACAACTCTTTTGTAAAGGCCAAAGAGCACTAAAATGTGTATCAATCTGGAAGTATGAAGTGTTTTGATTTGAGCCTGAGTCTCCATTTGTTTGTTGATATTGGAAGTAATGTGAATATGTTATATAGTTCACTGTTGTAATTTTGGCCAGGTTCTGAGCCATATTGATAATGTTGGAAAGTGAAACGTGTCATTGACATTAGTGTCATGAAACTGTATAATGATGTAATTGATTATCTTGGTTAACCATCTATTGAATGCCATAGCTTTATTCATTGCTTATATTTGGTTTAGTATTTTTCTACTGGGCTGTGGCTCACCCTTTATGGGAACATCATTTTCAGGTTCAGGTGATAAGCTACCTCCAAGGACTTAGCTTGGAAGGAATTGGAGTTGAAGACTCTGTTTAGTTTAGTTGTTATTTATTTATTTGATATTACATGTAAACATTCAAGCCTAGGGCTTTATTTGTATTTGAGTTAGAACTCATATTCTGTGTCCAAGTGTTGGCTTGGAAAGATGTTAGCCCGTAGGGCATTTAATTTGATGTTACATGTAATGCTTTTATTTAGGAATACTCTGATGAATGAATTAATGAATTGTTTTCTTTAAATATTGCATGTCAATGATATATATATATATATAATGGGTTAATTTTGAGGGCGTTACAGCAACGCTAACCTCATCAGAGTTGTTGTCATCATCCTTTATTGCTCTACAAGTATCAATGAATGATGAAAACAACTACAAATGTTGATGGAAATTTGATTGGAGAAACTCGGAGTCTGCAATAGGATTGTTTGAAACTTTAACTGATTTGGACATAAAAATGGTGATTATAGCTTTTTTACAAAAATGGTGATAAAGAAGAACAAGTTTAAGGTTTAGCAGGGCCGGCCCTGAGTTTTTGGGGCCCTAAGGCGAAACAATTTTTTGGGGCCTTTTAGATATTTATAAAAATAAAAATCACCCGAATTTTCAAAAATAATTATTTGAGTTTGCAATTCATATTTTTTTTATATTTTTTGTATTTGGCAACTTTTTTTGTTTTTTTCAAAAACAAAAATATTATAGTTTTTAAGTGTATGTAAATTAGATGTATCTACAAAATAAATAAATAAAATTGCGTAACGTATTTAAAAAACCACTAAAAAACACATAATTGGGCCATAAAAAGAGAAGAAAAAAAAAAAGGCCCCATAGACATATACATATATTTTAGATTTTATTTTTTTAATTGGGCTAACAACTAACACTTACGAATATTTTTTAATTCGGCCTTTTATCAATTGGGCCAAATAAAACTTTTGAGGCATTTTAAAATGGCCTAAATTAATTAAACAAAATTGGGCCATTTTGAATTTTTGATATATTACAAGATAATGAATTTTGGCGCCCTTTTTTGGGCCTAATTTTTGGGCCCTAGGCACAGGCCTCACTGGCCTTAGCCCAGGGCCGGCCCTGAGGTTTAGGATGGTGATAAAGAGGAATATGTTTAGGGTTTAGGTTGGTAAAAAATACGTTTAAGTGGGGGTGGAGATGTGTATACTATATTATAGGGTGTTATTCTAATTGTCTTCATTTGGTGGATGTGTGTTCCATTAAAGGTTATTCTTTAATGTAATTTTACTTCAAAGTATAATTGCAATAAATAAATGAAAAAGTGAGAATTGGAGGGTCTAAAAAATTAGGTAAGTGCTAATAACAGCTCTTTTTTTATTATTGTCATTAAAATTCGTAGACTTAACGGAGAGGGAAAATTGTAATATGATTTAAAATCTCTAGGAGTGGAGTATAATTTCTCAAACATTGAGGGGGATTTTGTAATAGAAAAAAGTCGGATAATATATTTAAAGTTGACTTAAAACTCACTTACTCTAAGCCAATGTGGGATTGTGGGAATGCGAATAATCAACTATCTATTTTTTAACAAAAAGTATACTCACCACACCACTCACATGCTAGTTTCTTTTAATAAGATTTATTAACTATCTATTTAAAGATAACATTTACCAATAAAAATAAATTAGAAAAAGCCTCTTAGGTAGGTTTGATTCACGAGAATTAGGTGGCATGAAATGTTCATTTCATCCTATCTATAAATAAATAAATAAAATATTATTTTATTAAAATATTCGTTCTCATATTTGGTTAGACTAAAACAACAATGATAAATATATTATAAATAGAACCATTTTTCACTATTTTAAGAGAATGTTCATTCCATAGAAAAGCCAAAGGAATCATTATTTCATTACATTCTCTTTCATTCTAATGAATCAAATAAAACATTAGTGTTGCTTAAAAAATATTTGTTTATTCATTTAAAACCAACAGTTGATCAAAACTCTACTTACCCCACCTTGAAGCGAATGTATTTATTTAAATTTTAAACCTACCCCATAAATTAGTGTTGCTTAAAAATTTATTAATTTGAAAAATGTATCAAATAATTGATGCCATGGTTAAAATTGATATATTTATTTCATGTAATTACAATCGATTGGAGTTATAAAAAAGAAAAAAAGGGTGAAATTTCGTTGTTCAACATGTACTGTGAGATCTCATTTGTTTAAGATGAACGATGGTAAAATTTCGATTTTAGATTTTAAAATTTCATATTTAATATTGATTTTATTTGAAAAATCTCAGAAAAAGATTGTAAATCTATCTATATAATAAGAGAGAAGAGTTTTGAATTTGTGTGAAAATGTATCAGAGATACAATTCAATTCAACGGCTGAGATGAGTTGTTTTTAACCATTGAGGGCTGAGATGCTTTGTAATATTTTCAATTCCCGCCCAAAACAATCCCCTCTCTCTCGTGTTCCACCCACTCCAAACATTATTTGCACACTTCTCCCTCTCTCTCCAACTTCTCAGGTCTCAAACTCTGTCCTCAGAGATCTCTCTCTTCCTCTTCCCTCCTCCACCTGTCGGGTCGTCTCCACCGTCGGCGCCGCTTCCGATCTCCTCTCCAACTTCTCAGGTCTCAAACTCTCTGTCTCAGAGATCTCTCTCTTCCTCTCCCTTCTCTCCACTGCCACTGCCGCTTCCACCATCCGTCGTCTCCACCGTCGGCGTCGCTCCGATCTCCACCGACAGCAACTCTTCATCTCTTCTCCCTATTATATCTTAACCCACTACGGCACCTCCGTCCTCCATCGCAGAGAAACTATAAATCATCTATACCCATCTCTGATTTTTATTTTAATTTTTAATTTTATATTTTTTGAATAAGGAAGAACAGTTTTTTTTTTTTTTTCTTCTTCTTCCATTAATACTTTATAGATTCCATGTCATATTGTTGATTATGGTTTCATGTCTATACATCGTGAACAACTCTTTTTTTTTTTTGTCCCATCTTTCTGTACATTAATTTACGTGATTTTGTTAGTTTCTGTTAACCCAGTTAGAAGAAAACATGATCGTCATCAATTCATATATTTCTGATAGTTGGTATGGAGATTTGGATTGAATTAAGAATATGATTTCATAGTGTCAGTTTTTTAACTCAGTTTGACAGTTTGGAGTTTATAAATTCAGATTCTTTGAAATAGCAGAAGTAATGGGCTTCGTCTGTATTTATATTCTGTTTTAGACAATATTGGTTCTGGCTCGCATTTGTTATTATTATTTTTGATGTTTTATTTAAGATCATTTGTGTGAATAAGCCATTTTAAGACAATTTTTTTTCTTCTAATCTTAGTTTTAAAACAGTTTGTCCTAATTTGTGTACTGACTTTTTTTTTTTTTTTAACAAGGCGTATTGCCTTTAATTTGTGTGTATTAGATACGATTGTGTGTATTATATATGGATGTTTGCTATAATTTCAGAGATTGATGTATATATATGTATGTTATGTATCGGCGTTGGTCCCCTTTAAATTTAGGTATTTTCTTCTCTCTCCTCTCCTCTCTCTCTCTCTCAAAAATTGTTAAGGAAAGATGGATTGGGAGGGTTCTTCAAACCCAAAGTTGGAAACACCCATCAAAATTCTTCAACTGATAAATTGCCATGTACACTGTTTTCTCTTACTTCTTTATTATTTTACTGTCTAATTTGAGTTGAAAAGTGGTGTCATTTTCATGTTGTTTGAATTGAATTTGTTGACATTTCATGTTAATTAATGTTTGTTTAGCTGTATTTAGGTGAATTTTCCTTACACTTAAACAATTAGCTTTGAAAAAGAACTAACAACAACAATAACAATTAGCTTATATCACAATGGCTTTGTTGACAAATAAGGGTTCTGTCATTAGAGAATAGAGAATGAGCTCTTGCCAAATTTTGGCATTGTTATAATTTGGCACCAAAAAATAGCACATGAATTGGAAGTGTTGTTGCCAAATTTTTGGCTTTCGCATGATGGGGAAGCACACCATTAGAGTTGCTCTAACATGCAATTTCCATGTCATTTGAATCTTTAAAACTGCTTTGCCCACATTCCTACGCATTTTTTTTATTGTGGGGTATAGGTTATTGAGAAAAATGGACAGAATTGACATTTTTTTGGTGGTGTTTCTTTTGATAAATGTGTATGGATGTGGCACTAAATCTGAGCAATGTAATGAACAGATATAAGCATCCATTTTATGAAGTTTTAATACATATCAGAATATATTATCAAATATGTAAAACAATTATATGTATCTGTTTACATGTGGTATAATCATAATAAGTTGCAAGTCTTCCCATTTAATAACTTCTGCTGTGGGCAACTTATTTATGGCCTTAATTGGTTCCATATAGTGTATCAGTTGTGTACTTTCAGAAATTAAGAGGACAAATTATCTCTTTGTTTTGAATTTATGTTTGAATTAGATTTGTTTTCTTTTGTTATATAGATTACCATGTTCATATTGTTGATTATGGTTTCATGTCTATACATCGTGTAACGCCTCAAAATATAACAAAATAACCATCATGATAAGACAGCATTTACATTTAAACTAACGCATTCCTTTCATAATTTCATTAGAATTTCAGGAAAATAGAGTAGGTCTTTACATTACCTCATAAAAAATGCACTACGCGGCTTAACAGCTTTCCAGTTAACACTTGGTTACAACAAAGAGTTCAACTCGTTTACACATTAAGCCTTGGCTTGAATTACATGTAATACATATAAAAGTAAACACAAAACTATGCCCTGACTAGCCTCCAGCTATGTCTTGAGGTGCATGCTTCTGTACCTGAAATGATATTCCCATATAGGGTGACCACAGCCAGTAAATACTAACCAACCATGGAACAATGACTAAACATTAGCAATGATAGTTGGTCACACTGATACATCAATATAATTACATATTTATTGTCAAGACTTACAAGTCCAATTACTGTTTCATTTTCCCACCTTTTACACAGTATAAGGCATGCTAGCTCTAATCATCATTTCACAGAATGTATACAAAACTATATCTTACATTCAGATAACGTAAAGCTATATCCACATTCTCACAAGATAGTATATCAACAATATCCACAGATAAGCATACAAGCTTGTATCCACACTTCACAACTGATATGTAATATCAAACAATATCCACGATAAGCATAAAGCTGTATCCACATTCAACAAGATACAGGCATATGAGCTCTTTCACTTCTCTAGAAAGCATATGAGCTTGTCTACGGAGTTCTTCCCTATCTCCTCCGCAATACCTATCCGGTTAAGAGGTAACATCCCTCTATCTTTCCCCTAAACCGCGGAGTACATCCCCTATCTCTCTCTACACGATAACGTTATAAACACATGGTTCTATTGACAATCACCAATACACACAATTAAGTGTATTCTATCAACCGTCAAGTTCCATGACACATTCCATTGATAGTTTCCGTTTACCTAATCATACATGCATTGTCTACAACATGCGTCGACTATCCTCACCGATAGCCCCAAGCAGTTATTTCTTAAAACAGAAAATAAATGCACAAATGGATATCAATCAACATTTCATTCCTCATTTCTCACAATTAATTATCCCAATTAATTAACAGTTGGTAATTAGGTCATTTTCCATAATTACCATTCAACCCTTAGGTCCCATTTTCATCAATGATTCAACAATCATTCTATTTTCTATGCCAAACATGCATCTTAGGTTTATTATGTAATAAAACCCCAACTTTTGTAAAATTACACAAAAGCCCCAACTTTCACAAATTTACCAAACCAAGCCCAACATCTCAAAATACCAAAATTTAAAGACAAAACCCATAGAGAGGAGTAGGATATCCCTACCTCAAATTCGAGCTCCAAGGGAGAAGACTACAAAACCCAACGTTGCTCCAAAACCCGTTGATTTTCAGATTAAAATGTAGCCCTCGACGATCAAACAACCTTTTTGTAAAGGCCAAAGGTGAGTAAATCACTCCTACTAGATCAAAACCTAGAGAGAAGGTAGAGTCTAGAGTGAGAGGCTCAACAATGGTGATTCTGGAAAAGTAAGAGAGAGAAGAGAAAGTGAAAAAGTGATTTGAAAAGTCACAACTTCGGGACTTTAAACCCAGGTCTCCGCTCGAGCGTAAAACACCCGCTCGAGCGGCCACTCACAGACTTACGCTCGAGCGGCCAACCCTACGCTCGAGCTCACACACTGCACAACAAAAGATACTGGATGGATGTAATCTACGCTCGAGCGCCAACACCTCCGCTCGAGCGTACAGGCAAAAATCTGGGCAACTAGTTTTTGGTTTCTAACTCACCAACCTGTAACAAACCCGCTCACACATCCTATAACTCAAATACAAAGTAGAAAGGATGTAAACAGATAATAAACACTACCAAACATCCACGGACACACTTCCGGATCACTATACAAAAAGGGTAACCCGTGGATCGCTATTAAACCTCCCCCTTAAAGAATTTCGCATGACCACAAATTAAAGCACAGTTTCAAACCAAGTTTTTCCTTCATTTTAGACAAATGTTACATTTTAACATTCCACAATTCGACCCATTACCGGTCATCCGATCCCTTTAACAAGAGACATATCACAATATGTAAAACATCATATGTACTTTCAACATGCATCAAATTATGCAACTTATCCTTCCAATTTTCAAAAATATATTCAACAGATATAATGTTACATTAACTTCCATATGAGGCAAGTCCAAAAACATACTTTCATTAAACCAAACATATTCAATGTTTTTCACAACTTAAACATTATAAAAGCCTTTAGTCAACAAACGGAAAATTTTAAATACAAGATCACACATCAACAAACAAGTCCGGATATTTCTCACGGACTTCCAACTCACGTTCGCCAAGTGGTCTTCCTCCACCCGTGGATGTTTCCACAGACTTCACGCAAAGGAATGGTCTGCCACGCGGACCTGATCCCGGCCTATCCAAGACCCGAACCGAGTCCCTTCCTCATACGAGGCATCCTCATCTACCTCTTAAATCGGTCCAATCCAGCACATGTGATGGATCTGGCTCATACTCGAAGCATACTCCACATGAAACACGTCCATGCACCCCGGACAACTGCGTGGTAAGGCCAATTCATAAGAACAACCTCACCAATCCCTCCAAGGATCTCAAAAGGACGCAATAAACCGAGGGGATAACTTCCCACTTCTTCCCAAACCTCATCAGACCTCGCCTAGGTGATATCTTCAGAAAGATGATCAACCTACTAAACGCCTAAAGGCCTCCTCCTACGGTCGCTAACTCTTTTGGTCGACTCTGCGGCTTGTTTTAAACAAGCCTCCTACGGATAAGCCAACTTTCTCCGTCGTCCCCTAACAAAACTTCCGGACCCAACAAAGGCTGCATCACCCACCTCGGCCACCAACAAACTGGAGACGCTACACGCGGGTCCATACAAGGCCTCAAACGCGTGCATACCGATGCTAGACTGAAAACTGTTGTTGTAGGCAAACTTCTACCATGGGCAAGGTACTCTCCCACGTTCCACTGAAATCCAGGACACAAACCCGAAGCATATCCCTCGAGGATCTGAATATACGCTCCGGACTGCCCGTCAGTCTGAGGATGATAAAGCCGTACTTAAAGGGTCAACTTAGTGCCCGCAAGCACTCTGGCAAACTCTGCCACAACCTAGCAGTAAAACGAGGATCTCAAGACGCAATCGTCCAACTGGGACCCCGTGCAATCTCAGCTGAGCGTCCGGAATATAAATCGAGCAGATGATGCTACCGATCTCTCACGCGCATAGGATAAGAGTGCCGACTTAGATCAACCGCGTCTACAACGACTCCAAATAGGCATCAACTACCCCGGCTGAGTTCTTTCGGAAGACCTACAACGAAGTCCATAGTGACCATGCCCCATTCACACGCTATACGGCAAAGGTTGCAAACAAACCGCTGGCCTCTGATGCTCGCCTTCACTGCTGCAAGTAAGGCACTTCGATTACGAAAACAGCCACAATCTCTTTTCATACCCCGCCACCAAAACTGGCGAACCTCCAAATCCTGATACATCTTAGACCTCCCGGATTGCACCGCAAGGCGGAATGGTGAACTCTCGAGTACTTCCTCACGGCAAGCCTCCGTACAAACAAACGGTCTCGGATATACCTCACAATCTCAGGTCGCGGATACACGTCAAACCCTTCTCAACTTTCCCAACTGGAGATCTTTCCTATCGGAGGGTTCTACCTCCAAGGTCACCTCTCTGTGCCTCAACACTCTAGTTCACAAGTGTAGGCTGTTACCCCAAAACACAGAAAACAAGGCCGCAGCCTCAACAGATTCGCCCGTTAGCAAATCAAACTGGCCAAGTGCTCCAACTCACCCATCCCGCGATGGCTATCACAAGCTACATCACTAATGGGTTTTCCTACTAAGGGCATCGGCGCACAAATTGGCCTTGGGTCTCCCGATGATAATGCAACTCAAATCATATCTCGATGAACTCCATCCATCTCCTCTGCCTCAGATTCAAGTCTCTCTGGTGGTAAACAAGATACTTTCAAACTCTTGTGATCGAGAATACCTCGAACCTCTCACCATAAAGGTAGTGCCTCCAGATTTCAAGGCAAAATCACAAAGCTGTACTTCTAGTCGTGTGTGGGCGTAATTCTTCTCGTGTATTTTCAACTGACGTGAAGCCATAAGCTACCACTTTTCCCTCTTGCATCAACACACAACCCAAACCCTCTCGTGAGGCATCACAATAAACCGCATAACCCAACCCTCTCTCCGGATAATCAAACACGGAGCGGTGGTCATCTAATTTTCAACTCTTGGACGACCTTTTCACAAGTCTCACTCCACACTAAACCTTGAACTCCCTTCCGAGTCAGTCTAGTCAACGGTGACGCTAACTGGAGAAAATCTTTCACAAACCGACGGAAAATACCCAGCTAATCCCAGAAACTGCGGATCTCAAACACTCTTAGGTGTCCCAATCTTGCACTGCCTCAACCTTTGATGTATCAACAGACACCCCTTCCCCGGATACCACGTGGCCTAAGATTTGACCTCTCCTCAGCCAGAACAACTCACACTTCCACCAATTGGCATACAGCCTTATGGGCTCTAAGTAGCTCAGGCACCACTCTCAAGTGTGGCCTCGTGCTCCTCTCAAGAAAGAGAATAGATAAGGATGTCGTCCACCAAGACAACCACAAATCGTCTAAGAACTCCCGGAAAATCCGGTTCATCAAGTCCACTAACGACTGCCGTGCGATTTGGTAAGCCGAATGGCATACACCAGAAACTCGTAATGGCCATACCGCGTTTACGGAATCCGTCTTAGGAAAATATCTTCCCTCCCTGACCCTAAAACTGATGGTAACCCGATCTCAAGTCATCTAGAGAAACGCACGGGAACCCTTCAACAAAAAATGGTCAAAACAATATCATCTATACGGGGCTAGGGTACTTATTTTTAACCGTAGCCGCGATTAACTTCCGTAGTCTATACACAATCTCTAAGGACCATCTTCTTATTAAACAAAGAGTTGCCGGTGCTCCCCACGGTAAACACTAGGGCGACGAAGCCCTTATCTACAATATCTGAAAGCTGAACTTTCAACTCAACAACTCTGCTGAGCAAACGGTAAGGT
>NW_021024701.1:3118519-3155837 GCF_004153795.1 Camellia sinensis
ACCACGCCTAGCACCTCTTCCTCGTCCCTGACATCCTAAATGAAATGTAACACAGAAACATTAGCACATTCATAAATATGCCGAAGCAAACACTGTCACATCCTAATGCATGGACAACTGTAATTCACTTCCACATAAGCACATAAACACATAAGCCTTACGAAATTCATTCCGGATAATGATAGTCCCGAGGCGGTTATAGAGTTTCCGTTAGAAACTGCAGTGATCAACGTGCTTTTCCAACAGATCCCAGAAACCCAAGGATCCAATAACATCCTAGAAATTAAATCCAACCCACATAGTCACCCTAAGCATTGTTATCAAGTAAGCACATAAGCATATTGATACACATCTAAGTCGTCTATAAGCGGGACAAACCCATTGGGGATCTAATCACTTCCCAGTACCCAAAGTATTCGAACCGGTACGCTCTGATACAAGTATGTAACGTCCCTCAAATTAATAACATTAAACCATAATAAGACATGCTTTTTAAATACCACATCCTTTCATATTCAGATTTCTTTACAAAAGTATTACATGTTAACCACATAAAACAAATGCCCTACGGGCTACAGCTTTCCAAGTTAACACTTGGTTACAAACAAAAGAGTTCTAACTCTACACATTAAGCCCTTGGCTTGAATTACATGTAATACATCAAAAGTAAAAAGACAAAACTATGCCGCCACTAGCCTCCCAACTATGTCCTTGGAGGTGGCATGCTTCCTGTACCTGGAAAATGATAATTCCCATATAGGGTGAGCCACAGCCCAGTAGAAATTACACTAAACCAACTGGACAATGACTAAAACTATTAGCCAAATTGATAGTTGGCAACACTGATACAATCACATAAATTACATATTTATTTCAACGACTTAAAGTCCCAAATTACTTTTCATTTTCCCTTTTCAACAGGAATAGGCATATTAAGCAATCTTACCGCCATTCTCAACACAGATATGATATAACAACAATATCACATTAGATAAGGCAATAAAGCTATATCCAACATTCCAACAATCGATATACAACAATATCCACAGATAAGCATACAAGCGTATCATCCACAATCACAAGATAAGCATATGAGCTCTATCTTCACCTTCTCTAACAAGCATATGAGCTCTGTCTACGGAGTTCTCCCCTATCTCTCCATAACACTATCCGGTTTAGAGGTACATCCCCATCTTCCCCTTAAACCGCGGAGTACATCCCCCATCTCCTCCTCTACACATAACGATATAAACACATTGGTTCTATATTACAATCACAATACTACAAATTAATGTATGTATTCTATCAACCGTCAAGTTCCATGACACATTCATTGATAGTTTCGTTTCCTAATCATCATGCATTGTCTACAACAATCACGGACTATCCTCCACCGATAGGCCCAAGCAGTTATTTCTAAAACAGAAAATAAATGCACAAATGATGTATTCAATCAACATACTTTCCTCATTTCTTTCAATTAATTATCCCAATTAATTAAACCAGTGTAATTAGGTCAATTCCCATAATTACCATTCAAACCCTTAGGTCCCATTTTCATCAATGATTCAACATATTCCATTTTCTATGCCAAACATGCATCTAGGTTATTATGAAATAAAACCCCAACTTTTTGTAAAATTACACAAAAGCCCCAACTTTCCCAAATTTACCAAACCAAGCACCAACATCTCAAATACCAAAATTTAAAGACAAACATAGAGAGAGTAGGATTATCCCTACCTCAATTCGAGCTCCAAAAGGAGAGAAGACTACAAACCCAACGTTGCTCCAAACCGCTTTTTTCAGATATTAAACAAAGCTCTCAGGCCCTCTATTTTTAACAAAAGGCCCTAGTTAGATTTCACACTCTAGGGAGATCGAATTCTTGAGAGAATATAAGTTTAGAGAAGAGAAGTCCTCGGATCAAGGGTTTGAATCAAAAAGAAGGTGAAAAAGTGAGTTTACAACGGCTACTGTCCGCTGATATAAAAACACTCTGCGCTCGAGCGAAGACTTGTCGCGACGCGACCAGGACACAGAAACTCTTCGCTCGAGCTAAGACTCTCGCTCGAGCCAAAAAACTAAAAGTGCGCCGAGCCAAAGATGCTCGCCGAGCCAACAACTCGACCTTCAGGTCTGGCAACCAGAAGCACGCTCGAGCGACCAACGACTCGCTTCGAGCGGAAGAACAAACCAGGACCGCTCGAGCCAAGGAAAAGCTCGCTCGAGCCAAGAAAACACCAACTCTCAGGTCCAGAACCAGGTTGCAAGCGCTCGCTCGAGCGAAGCCACTCTGGCTCGACCCACAGGCACAACTAACTCGTCGCTCGAGCGACAAACTCTTGCGCTCGACGAAGGTACCAGGAAAAAGATAAAAATTTTTTTTCTGCAGGCAACATACAAGTTTCCTAACACAACCAACCTGTAACAATACCTGCCCAACACATTCCTATAACTCAAATACAAAGGTAAAAAAGGATGTAAACAAGATAATAAACAACTTACCACATCCACGGACTCATGTCCGGATCACTTGTTCAACAAGGGTTAAACCCTGGGATCACTATAGGCGCTAATTATAAGATATTGATGCAACAGAGTTATAGGAAAAAGAATTACGACCTGTGAAGGCATATAATTAGAAAAATACAATAATAACCAGCAGTCCAAAAAAAAACCTGTCATAGAAGTATTCTTTTGACATAACAAAAGTAGATGACATTTTTTGATCATTTATTGTAGTACATTATCTTAATTTCCTAAGGGAGTTAAAATTCAACTTCTGAAGAACTCAAAGGAAAAATGTATTATAGATGGCATAATTTTGGTCCTAACTCAACTAAAAACTGCATTATTTTTCGAGATTAGGATCCAAGAACAAATTCGAAAGGGAGGCTAAAATTCCCAACCAAGACTGAAAAGGCCGATGGAATTGACACCAATCCATTTCCAGAAATAGAGAGGCAGTCCAGCTAATGTTGCATACCAAATTTCTAGAACCTCTCATTGAAGGAATTGGAAGGGTAAATGTTGTAGATGCATGTTGCTAGTCAAGCTGGCATACAAGAAAAGACACGTAGAGGATCATCAGCCAGTGGACAAAACTGCAGACAAAGGATGACTCCAGTGAAGACATATTAGATGATGACTCCTCGAAGCAGCTGTGATCCAGAGGATGCTGTCTTAGATACAGGTTGAGTTACAAGTGGCTGAAAGGACTCCCAATTGGATGGGAGCAGCATTTATAAAGATGTGCAGACAACAATTTTCAACAAAAAAAAATAAAAGTAAAAAAAAAATGAAGGAATGCATTAGTCTAGAGAAGCACGAGGGTTCTGAACTGAACCTAAAGACAATGCTGATGATTGGCTGATTCAGAACCATTGAACAGCTAATTAGATAAGGTAAAACTTAATGCGCCAAACGACAAGTATTGTTTTTTTTTTTTGGTATGTAGACAACTAAATAAACAGGATCAATAAGTAAAACATTGTGCAAGATGTAGAGATAACGTACACAAAATGCAGCGTAGTATATAAGTACCAAATATAATAACGGTAGGCACTGTTTTTGTATGACCTCCCTATATTGTTTTACTAATAAATTTAAGCTATTTTATAAGAATGGATTATGCTTAATGTAACACTTTTTTTGAAGGAGCAACACCTACACCAAGGGTCATCTTGAAATAAAGAACAGAACACATATGGTGATTTGTTGATTTTTATGCATGCCAATACACCTCAGACTTGCAAGTAAACAAGTTTTATGTATGACTGATTTTTACATTTAAAATGTTTGAAATTTTGTTTTCTAAAAAAAAATAAAAAAAAAACCTTCATTGTTAGCAATGCATGCAACACATTCACAAATCATATATAAAGTTTGAAGGTCCCATACCTATCCATTAGAATACATAATGGATATATATATACACTTCATGACTTGGCGAGATGGCAAGTGCTCATCTGCCTCATCACCATATGGTATAGGTTTGAGTCATAAAAATTAATTTCTCAACACAAAAAAAAAAAGAAAAAAAAATCTACAGATCTGGGCTCAAGACGAGCATCAATGATCAATCTCAAAGAGAGGGAGAGTTCAAGTTAATTATTAGCTAAAAAGTATAATGATGTGTTGATAACATGTGTAGCTATAATAAAAAGTATAATGATAAATCACAGTAAAGGATCCTCATCCCTTGTGTAAACCCCAAAAACTGCTTGAAGCATATGTGGTTCATTTAAAAGGTGCTCTCTCTCAACACAAAAAATAAAATAAAATAAAATTCAAGAAGACAACGTGCAGTGTAATTAACCTTGGATCCTAGATTTGAATGCCCTCAGGTGATGGGTCCAATATTTAATATAACAGCTAGTGATAGTACTCATTGTACAATATCAGGCCTGCCTTGAGCATTCTTCCCATCCAATCCAATAGTCTAAATGACCTTCCAAATGTGTTTTTTTTTTTTTTAGTCTTTAGTCAATGTACACACACATCACATAAATGAAAAGTTGTGCTCATTGTGATTTCAGAGGCATCCATCAAACACATGCCTCTCTCTCTCTCTATATATATATATCTTTGTGTAAGAGTGTGGAAATTTTTAGGTAAAGTAGACCAACAAGGGTTCCACTTGATCATTGCAGAGTCAAAAAGATCCAAATTCCAAAAAGGCAGTGTTCTCTATGAGACAACATTAATAATTTCACATAAACTCAAGTTGATAATGTTGTAAATCCGAATTACTGCACAGAAAACTTGCATCTTTATTTATTTCTCTCATGGTTCAATGCATGCACGCTTTCGTAAACAATAAGCAATGATAATAAAAAGATTCAACAATTTTCTGTAATCACATTATTAAGCCAACAAAACATTACAAACTGTGCATTAAATTCATTGATAACAATTTTCTTAACAAAAAAAAAAAAAAAAAAAAGAACAAACCATTAAACAAAATGGTAGGCACTATTACTCCATTGTGGCATTTTATCAAATATCTAGCATACAAAATGATTCCTCAAGAATGACATTTGACTGTGTAGCATCAACAACAATCCATTAACTTCACTAATTATATTGGTTAAAATATGAATATCATAGACGATCAAATATATATGTGTGTGTGTGTGTGAGAGAGTGTGTGGATATCATAATCAGAATACAAAACATGTTAATCTTAAAAGCTATTTTATGTTTTTTCAAACATTGGATATTTGTTTTTTTAAAACTAGGGGCAAACAACTAAGAGACATAGCATTGCATTTTAGTGGTTGAGTGTGATTGGAAAGTTAGGTTGTTGTTTTTGCACTGGATATTGGAATTTTCGTTAGTAACTATTATCTTTTCGTAACATTCAAATATTATGCTCATGTTGCTTTATTTACTTTCAATGTCTCTTTCTTTTGATCCTAGTGTTTACTTGTGCCAAATTTAATGCTATACAATCTACTTCTCTGCTTGTTTGTTATTTCATACAAGGTTGATTAATCTCAATTATTTTCGCAAGCATAGCTATTACTAGTTTTCTACTATGGAAGCCATTGATATGGTTTAATAGATGGCAGGAATCTTTGAGTCGTTTTAAGCATATTTTTAACCTGAATATGCTTGAAAGAAGTACAAACACCTAATTATACTACCTTTCTAGAAATCATGATATTGGCTATGCAACTTCTCGCTCTCATATGCCAATTTACTTGTTATTCCTTGACCTTATTATCAAAAGGGAAAAATATATAGGCCGTGTATATTTTCTCTCAAATTCCAATCTTTCTCCGATCATTTCAATATTGAACAACAAATTATAGGGCATTTTCTCTAGAAATACCTTGCTCTACCTACTACTCTACAAACCTAGTCCCCATTTAGTTTGTCTTTTCTCCAGCAAAAAGGTAGGCACTATTACTCCACTGTGGCATTTTATCAAATATCTAGCATACATAATGATTCCTCAAAAAGAGTAGAGAAAAAATGTTGATTTTTGTAGCACCTAATTTTTTTGCTTTGTTAAAGAGAATGAAAGAGTAGAGAAAAAATTTAAAGCTGAATTTTGATGGTTGCTGTAACTGTTGAATAAGACGTTTTACCAAAGGTCCTTCACCATGTTGTTTTGTTTCAAAACAAAAACAGGAAAAATTGAATCTCATAACAATAGCGCATTGTCCAAGTTTTGTACCAATATAAAAACCTCAAACATCAAATGTCAATTCACAATGAAAGGCATTATTTATCAACCAAAAAAAAAATAAATAAATCACAGAAAGGCATTATTGTTGTTTCTGATTCATTCTAATTCTAAACACTTATGAGTTTGCTAAATACTTTTGAAATACTAATATAAGTTTTTCTATATTTATTGGGTTTTTTTTTTTGTGTACTTTTTTTTTTTTTTTTTTTTTTTTTTGGGGGGGGGGATTGAAATTCTGATATGTTATTTACGAGAAAAAAAAAATCAGATTTTGCGCCAAATGAGAATTTAATTTGGTGGGCCTTGCATGGCTTTTTGTAACAGTTGAGGTCAAACTATTACTATAAAAAAATATATGGCATTGTTTTAGGAAAAAAAATGCTACTAAAAATGTTATTTTTAGTTGCGGTCAATAACTGTTATAATAGCCCATCTATAGCAGCATTTTTCAAGTCACTACAATAAAAAACACTACTAAAACTGGATTGTCTTCCAGTGAAAATAACAATATGAATCATTAAGAAAAATTTTATGGATGTTCTATGGATTTCGTATGGATTTCTTCTATATAATTTCTAACCCATTCCGCCTTTATATAAGCATGAGTTTATATTCCTTAGATCAAAAGTGGTGTCATTTAGATTCAAAAGTGACACCCTTTAAATCCAAAAGTCATATGTTCTAGTTTAAATTCAATGGTACCCCATGATTTAAATCCAAAAGTCACATTCTTTAAAAATTCATATAACTATGTTATATATTTAAATTATGTAAATATATTATGAAAATATTCCAACACCACTTAAGTTTTGTTTAAGTAAAAATAAAATAAAATAAATAAGTCAAAAAATCAAGACAATAAAATTGTTTGCGTTATGCTAAAATATAAAGGAAAATTATCTTCACCTCATTTGAGATATAAAGAATGTACAATATGTCTCACAGTTTAATATAATTACATCGATCTCCTTTGAATAATTCACAATAAGTCACAGTTTAATGTAGGTGAAGCAAAGCCCCTAACATGATAGAATTTACATTTCAGTGATAATATTATTTTTTTTAATTCATATAACTAATAAATTATTAATGAAAATGAGACCATAAATTGTATGAATTAAAAACTTTAACAGTATCCATTATAATTATGTCAAACTTATATAACTTATTATCTATTTATATATATATATATATATTTTATAAACTTCAAAGCACGTCAATATAATTACTCAAAATACAAGGATCACAAAAATTGCTTGGTTGCTATTAGCAGCACGGTTAAGTCATTCAATTATTTGACAACTTCGCCCTTACCGTTAATGAAGTTCAAAGGATAAATTATTCAATGTGCTTAGAGTAATATTTTATTTTATTTACAGGTAGACATTTAACACTTTATCTTTTAAGATTCTATCCCATAATTTGGATCAATAACTATTCATTTGGAGTACCATATAAACTAGGTCTAGGTGTATTAAATAATTTCTGAGGCAAAAGACATTTGAACGATAAAAGAATAATTTTTTAGTTAAAATTTAGAGGCGTCTATTTGTTAATGAAGTTATGCATTGTGCGCTGTCTTTAGGTGCTACAAACGTTGGGCTCGTGTCTTTCTTGTATTGTATTTTGTCGGGGACTCTATTTGAACTCAAAATATGTTTTAGTATGTCTAATTTAAATTTATAAATTTTAATTTTTAGCATATCTTAATGTGAATTTACTAATAAGTACAATGCATATTAAACTCCAAAATAATTTTTTTTTTCCCTCATAGTATACCCTAATCAGTTATTCATATTCAAATCTCTATATCTTCTTTCCCATGAAATCAAAGTTACTTCTTCTTCTTCTTCTTCTTCTTCTTCCCTCCAAAACTCCAACCCATCCTACCAAAACTCACCATCATCATCAATATCATTATTATTTTTTTATTTGGAACCTAAACCCTAGAAGAAAGTTTGAACAAAATCAAATAAAAGATGAAAGTAATAATCAAAATAGTTTTTTTAAGCAACCCATCAAAAAGGAGGTAAGTATTCATATAAAGGGATTTCACAATTTTTGTAGAGCACCATCAATTATTGTCTATATCTTTTTTTTGACAAAAATTGAAAGGTTCAATAATTAAATTAACAATAACATATTATTAGACTTGTTCTTATTTTGTCATTTAAATAATACATTATTTAATAACTACTATTTCTTGTTAGTGTTTGATGCTTATGTGCTTATAAGTTTGGTTTTTTACTTTTCTACGAGTATTCTTGGGGATAATTTATAATGTAAAAGTTTTTTTTCTGTATTGAAGAGTTTTGTAATGCTTATATAAAAGTTTAGTTGTTGTTGTTGTTGTTGTTGTTGTTTTTTTTTTTTTTACTGTATTTGAGAATTATTTTTGTATTGAAAAGATTTGAAATAATTTAGTTCTTTTAGTTTGCTTATTATTTATTATTTGGGTTTACCTTGAGGGTAATTTGAGAAAAATAATAGGGTATAATAAGAGTAAAATAAAATTTTAAATAATTAAACAGAATATACTTAGAAATTGAGAGTACTTAATGATTTTTTTGGATGTAAATTGAATCCCCCTTTCGTTCTTTGGTGCAACAAACGTTGGCCCTATGTCTTTTGTGTACGAGAATCTTTTTTTGAAGCAAATTTCTTTAGTCTTCTTTTCGAATAAACTTTTGTAGTCTAGATTTTTAATTTTTTTTTGATTATTTTAACTTAGTTAAAAAAATTGTATTTGGGTTGACATTAATTTGATGGTTATAAAAGAAAAAGTGAAATGATTATATGATTTACATGTGATATTTTATCTTATTCAGTAAATTAGCTTGTTCTGTCTTTATTTGTTAATTTAGCCAAAAAAGCTCATGAGTGATTTTCGTGGGATAGTTAAAATTCTTATTTATTAAAACGTGTGTAAATTTAAATAACTTGTAAAAGTAAGATTCAATTTTGTGTTAATATTTATTAATTTAAAAAATAAATGAATTACTCTAATCTTAGGACTAAAACGTGTCTTAGGTCTCGATTGGAATATATTATTTTAATAATTTTTTAACTTTTTACGAAAAGATATGCTAGGTTTAGCCCCACTAGCAGTCATAACTAACCTCAGCAAAAAGGCACTCACCACCACTCCTTCCCACTTCAAATTCTCTTCTTTTTTATTTATTTATTATTATTAATGATACTAGTACTTGAGTTGCATCCCCTATATCAGCTTATGTTTGAGTTGCACCCTTTCTATTATTAGCTTAAGTTTTTTGAAGAGTCGGTTGTTTGCATTTTTTTTTTTATATAAATAAATATCTTTGGCATAATTAAAGGGAGGATTTCAAATATATATAAAATATTATCATGAACTACATTATTGAAGGAAGAACTTCAGAAAATATTTAAATATATATGTTTGTCATCATGTGCTACATTATATTATTAATTGTCCATCACATAAATTATGATGAATTGAGTTGTCCGATGTAGAATTCAAAAGGTAATAAATAAATAAAAAGAGCCTCAGGATGCATTTCAGTCATTTTTCAGTTGTATTTTTCTTTTATAGATGTGTAGGTGTATTTTCATGTGGGTATAGTTGCATATCACTAATGGAAGTCGATATAGTTGCAAGCTATAGGCTAGCTTCTAGCCACTCAATAGTTCAAATACTTTAAAGGGTTTGGCTTATCTCAAGTTGGCCATCTCAATTTGAGAAAGCATTGCGCTTGGTAGGCCCATTTTGGGACCAATTTTGGTGATTCGAACCGTTCATTTTTTAGGACTCGTTGAGTAGAATATTCATGCAAAAAATCAAGATGATCAAATATCGATATCTGTATGTTTAAATTAAATTTGTATTACCAAAAATAAATGGCTATTCTTGAAATTATATTTGTAATCCAATTTTTTAAACCAAATATGATTCAAACATATGGCCACTGATGTCTAATCATCTTATTTTTTGCATGAATATTCTACTCAACGAGTCCTAAAAAATGAACGGTTCGAATCACCAAAATTGGTCCCAAAATGGGCCTACCAAGCGCAATGCTTTCTCAAATTGAGATGGCCAACTTGAGATAAGCCAAACCCTTTAAAGTATTTGAACTATTGAGTGGCTAGAAGCTAGCCTATAGCTTGCAACTATATCGACTTCCATTAGTGATATGCAACTATACCCACATGAAAATACACCTACACATCTATAAAAGAAAAATACAACTGAAAAATGACTGAAATGCATCCCGAGGCTCTTTTTATTTGTTTATTACCTTTTGAATTCTACATTGGACAACTCAATTCATCATAATTTATGTGATGGACAATTAATAATATAATGTAGCACATGATGACAAACATATATATTTAAATATTTTCTGAAGTTCTTCCTTCAATAATGTAGTTCATGATAATATTTTATATATATTTGAAATCCTCCCTTTAATTATGCCAAAGATATTTATTTATATAAAAAAAAATGCAAACAACCGACTCTTCAAAAAACTTAAGCTAATAATAGAAAGGGTGCAACTCAAACATAAGCTGATATAGGGGATGCAACTCAAGTACTAGTATCATTAATAATAATAAATAAATAAAAAAGAAGAGAATTTGAAGTGGGAAGGAGTGGTGGTGAGTGCCTTTTTGCTGAGGTTAGTTATGACCAAGGTTCTAAATATCGGCCGGTACGTTCCGTACCGGCCGGTTCGTACCGGAAAATGGAAGGGCCGAGTCGGATACTCACCGGTATCCCGGCGAGAATGAATTTCACGTCCGTATCGGCCGATTCCCGACACGTATCGGCCCGAATCCGATACGTAAACGATTTGTTTCTGCTACAGTCCGATACGGTTGAAATTCACCTGCAAAAATAATTGAAAGAAGCAAAACAAAGCACCTGGGCAAAGCAAAAAATAATGAGCAAAGCACCCGCAAAAGGTTTGTTCTGTCATGCTCTGTTTGTATCCGTGATGCTCTGTTTTTTTTTTTTGGCTGGATTTTTTTTTTTTTTTTTTTTTTTTCTATCTACCAATCACAGAGCCCCATGTGGAGTGGGGGTGCTGGGGGTCACCCCCACTGGGGGTCCCCAGCACGGTTGTATATATATATTACACCATTAGCGACTAAAACTTTTAGTCGCCAATTAATTTGTTTTATTTAACCCTCCAGAATTTGAAAGGTTTCCCTCCAAATATTTCAGCTTTTTGGCGATTAAATTTTTTTTTTTGTCGCTTAAAGTATGTTTTGGCGACCAAACTTTTGGTCGCCAAAAGATAAAAAATAATTTTTTATTTTTCATTCGTCGAGTAAATGATTTTAGTAGCCAAAACTCATTCTATGGCGACTAAAATATTTTTTTGTCGCTAAAAATATGTTTTGGCGACCAAAGCTATTTCTTCTTTCATAAAAAAATTTTTAAAAAAAAGGAAAAAGTTAAAAGGTTAATTTTTAATCATCTTCTCAAAATATTCTTCTGTCTTTTTTTTTTTCCTTGGACGTATTAGAAGTAGATAAAATTAAAATTCTGATCGTGGTAGTATTGTCATATTTTTTTTATTATTTTTAAATAGTAAAAAACATATAGAAACTAAACAACTAGCAAGCAGCAGCAGCAGCAGCAACAACAACATTAATCAATATAGGAGCAACATCACAAAACACAAAAATGAAATGAGAGCTGTGGGGTCCACAATCATAGAAGAGTCTGTGTTTTATTAAGTCATTATACATTTTTGTATTTCTAATATTTTTAGTTATTTTAAATCTCATTACAGATATAAAGGTGATGCATGTGGTGGTACTTATTATATTTCTATTCATTTTCTTTTTTTGTTGATCAACGCAGGCATAAGATGGCTTGACATGAAAAAGACTATTACCATTTATTGATCTTTGGCTTTGTTTAAAATAAATAAATAAAAAATCCCAACACATCTGATTTTTATTAAACCCACTTCTTTTTCCTCGACGGCTTTGGCAAGCAAGTCAAAGAAGTACCTTTCCATGGGAATTACTAAGGTGAGGTTAGTTTTGGTTATTGAAGAGGTGAATAGTTTTGGGTATTGCAGTGATAACTCAGGGTGGTTGAGTTGTGCATACTAAGCATTATAAATCTTTATCAAAAGGAACAATGATCTCTATGTCTTCTCAACCAAAAAAGAAAACAAAAATAGTGGGATAGTCTGTGTAATGAATTGATGACAAAGAATCAAGGTCCCTTTCAACAATATTTGGGATGTTGTGGGGTGGTTAATGCAAATATTATGAAAATTTCCCAAGTATCACTACCACGAATTTCGAAAATATTGTGAAGAACGGAAACATATAATCACATAGAAAATTTTGAAAAGGGAAAATTATATATGTACTTCATTTGATTTATTGTGTTAGTTTAGTTCGTGTAATTTTAATTGTGTTAGTTTTGTCTTTTAAGTTTTCTTACTATGTCAATTTAGTTTAATTGATAATATTCATTAAGAAATTAGACAAAAACTAATGACAAAATGGTCAATTCAAAAGGGACATTTAAATTTAAATGTCAATCTCTCAATCACTTTTGAGAAGAGTGAATAAATTATTTTGCCCAATTGATTTTAATCAAATTTCTAAAGGGCTTAATCAATTGAATTAAATCAAACAATATGAAAGATTGAAGAGTAAAATTAAAACAATTAGAATTATAAGAACCATATTGACAAAAAAATAAAAAAATTATTTTTTTTGTGTCGGTAAACTAGAAGAACTACAAGTGTAATTTTTGAAAATTAAATAGAGCAATTACAAGCTTGCGTTTGAATTTTTGAATATAAAATAAAAAGATTGGTGTATTATTAATCATCCAACATAAATAGGTGCAGGAGCCGAATAATTATACATACAGCAAAGCTGAAGAGCTCTGAAGAAAATCAGGATAAATGTTATATTCGGCTCCATCCTGGACGATCCTGAAGCTGAATAGATTAATCAGCCATAAAACTAGTTAAACAAAAGCCAAGTGGGAATCGGCATACGATAGAAGGGGCCGAATGAGTAATCGTGTAATGGATTAAGAGTGGGGCCCGACCATAGGGCTCAAAGAAAATACAAATAGAGGAACATCAACTAAAGAAAGGTACGTGAGAACAGATCTAAAAAACTTAAGTTACAAGCAAACAAGAGACAAATACTAACTTGTCCGTCGGAGTTCTAACTCCGGCACCTCCGACCGGAGTGTTAATCCCTTTTTCAGGTGGCAATCAGAGGATCAGGAACGTGCATCAAAATACTAGAGTATTTCCAAACTTACCTCCCCACAATAGCTTATATTTAATTATGAATATTAAAATTAAATTTAAGGGTTTGATCAAGATGGTTCGCTATAGGGAAAATAAAAAAGTCGTAGAGAAAGGACCCTTTCATATATAGAAAAAATTACCATATCAGAATAATAAGGTTCCGTGCTCTTAAACACAAGCGACTGATAAACAGATTCTCTATGTGCACTGGACCGTGCTCTTTGGGTTCATTGGGCCTACCTCGGATTCTATTTCGATTATTTGAATCATTCAATACGTAGAGTTCGTCGATTATTTCATTCATGCAAAAAAATCACGTTGATCGAATATCGATAACTATTTGATCGAATCAGATTTCTGTCAATTATTTATTTTGAAAATCATATTTACCGTTGACTGAAATATGACTTGTTCAAGTGTCTATCGATATCCGATTAACTTAATTTTTTATAAGAATAAAATATTCAATAGGTCCTACACATGAAATAGTTATTGAAATAGGACCCGTTAGACTAAAAAAATCCGACCCATTTGATTGTCCAATTAGAGCTCCACTGACATTTTCTTCGTTCACACATGAGTTCAAACCTATTAGGAAGGTAGTGGAGGTAGCACGTGCTGTTGCCATGATTAAACACTTTATGATTATATTGTCTGGTTTACAGATGATCTCTTAGGTTTTGGCTTCTTCGAGTCTAGTCTTAGAGGTTATTCTTCTTTGGTTAAGCTTTTTATGGTATTTTATCTTTTCTTAAAAAAAATAAAAAAAAAATTAGAAAGCAATGATATTAGTGTAAAATTAATTATTCAACTGAATTAGTAAACTAGATAGTTGAAAAAGTCAAATTACCTAGGCTTGGGTACCACAAATTTGGCCAATAAAATAAATAAATGGTGTGTTGTTGGTGTACGTATAGATTAAATTTGAACTACATATTCATAATTTTGGATTTGTAGTGTGATTGTAAATAATTCTCTCTTATTCACATTTGTTTTCCAATAAATATTAAAATATATAAATCTAATTATATGTTTATCTTACATTATTAATTACAGGATTTAAAAATGGCCAATTTTATTGGAGAAAATTGATGCAATGTGAAAAATCAAAGAACAAAATTGACACAATTAAAATAATGATGATCAAATTAACATAACAAATAAATTACAGGAACCATGAATATTATTACTTGTCCAATGTTTATTTATTTATTTAATAATATTGGAACATTATCCCCAAGAACTGCACAATTACAATTTAGAATAAGCATACATAATTTTGTGGCTTGCAAGACTCCTAATAGGAAACAATTTATAGATATAAAGATTGATCCCTAACCTCCTCCATATGAAAGTGTCAATTAAACCAATTGAGATGAATGATGGGACAATGCTGGAGCCACTAAATAATACAACCTGCAATTTTGGTGGTAAGTAAATTAAGTTTAACTTATCATTATTGGTGTGAGTATAAAGGCACCTAAATTGTAAAACGATTATGAGTATTTGCTAAATTGCTATGCACAAAATCATTGAATTTTTGTAATATAGTTTTCTGAAAGCATGAGGTACCAGCCTGGAGAAATTTAGAAATGAGAAAACAAACACTCATAATGACATGTAAGAAAACGAAGTAATACAATTGTATGTACCAATTTCCTAAAAGATAAATGTTACTGGTAATGATATTCGGACATTAAACCTCCCATCTCTGCAGTACTTTTTGTACAATAATTTCCACTTAGAATAATGATGTGATGTACAACAATTTATCATTCAATTTATCATTTTTTGTACAACAATTTTTTATTTATGAATTTTTTTATTGTTGTCTTTGAACCATCTAACTTCACAGGGAGTTAGCACTAGCTGGACTGATGAGTCACATGGATCGGGTTATTTTGGCTTTCAATTAAGATAATTAAATTTCGTTTTTTGGTTTGCTGAAGGTAATGATTTGGCCCTAAACCAAGATTGACGTCCCAAACAATAAAATAAATATGGCTAAATTTATTCGGTATTTCCAGAATATCAGATCAATGGGGTAGTGGGTGGGAAGTTTTACGAGTAAAATATAGTAACTCACATTTGTTAAGTACTTGAGAATCCAAAAAATGACCCGCTTTTTTATAATATCTCATTTTCCGAGACAACATTACATCTATATTGAAATTATTGTTATTTTTTTTTTCATAATATACTCTTTAAACAAATGAAAGACTTACACAAAAGACCATCACTATAATGGCTTTAACAGCTTTAACTGTGCATTGGTATGGAGTGACTTGAATCCAAATTGCAATCAGTTTTATGATGCCGAAAGAAAAATTGGTCTGACTTATGGAAGCAAGTTCATTGAAAACATCCAAAAATATTAACAATAAGATTAAAAAAAAAAAATGAACTGACTATAGTAATAGGTACCATTTCATTTCATATGATATTTAAACCATGGTTTGAATAGAGTATTTCCTTTCCGATGTGCCAGAGAAAAAAACCAGAGTATTAACCTACTATACTTAAAAAAAAAACACAAAAGACACAAAAGAAAAACTTAACAAAAAAGACCAGAGTATTAACCTACTATACTCAAATGAAAAACATCACACAAAAGAAAAAAAATCAGAGTATTAACCTACTATACTCAAATGAAAAACTTGACACAAAAGACAGCCACTATAATGGCTCAAAACACACTAACAATAACAAATATTAAGAGAGATATCAATTGAAAATATGGCACTCTCTACCAGGCCACTATGATTTTTTATAAACATCTCTCAAATGAGGTCTCTCACTGTTTATATTGTCTTCCATTTTTTCAAGGGAAGTTTAAGATTAACTTAATCGAAAGGTTATTATTAGTCTTCTTAAATATTTTAAGATATTTTCTTCTTTCTATTATATTATTGAATTCTCTAAACTATTCTATTATATTGTGGAGCTTTCTATAATATTTTAGAATGTTTTAAAACTTTCCAAATGTGTGTTGACTTTTACAATGTTCTGCCCCATGATCAAAATTAATTTAATTATATCAAATCTGATTTAAAAGAATTTTTAAATTTAAAATTCGTTTACCTAATCCAATATGTATTAACTATTTTTTTCCTTGGAGGCTATTAAATTAGTTTCTCTTTTAATAATTATTTGAATTTATAACACAGTAGCAAAATCTCAAAGTAAAATAAATTTGGGTCCTTTAAGAAATGTTTGAATTTAAGATATAAAACAAAACAAATTTATATTTTTCTTATCTTCTAGTTTATTATGTAACTAAATAATATCAAAACTACAAGTAATGTTTTAAAATGGACAGGCATGATTGAACTTGAATTCATTATTCCAAGCTCAAACATAAAAATTAAAGGAGTTTAAAATCAAGTAAATTATACTTTGTCCCCATTATATTTAATGATTTTGAAAAATCTAGAAATCCCCTAGATATTGATTTGTGATTATGTATCAACTTTAACGAGTAAATAGCAATCTCAATTAAACAATCAAAGACAAATCAACACAATGATTTACGTGAAAAAATCACAACTGGAGCGCTTCCAATTGTGATAAAAAATCATGGGCAAAAACCACAACACAATCCACCAAGAAGATATAAAGGAATTACACAAATGTATCCTCAATTGTCCAGCGAATCCACGCCCGAATCAAACCGACCCTTATGTGCATTTTTCAGCCCCGTCTTCACCACGGAATTGTCTTGCCCAACGTTGAATCCACAATGCCGATGTCGAATCACGATGATGAGCCACTCCGGAATCCATCAAAGCTTCAGACCCGAATTCTACGGAATCCACCAAAGAAAACAACTCTCTCTTTTGTATAGAATAAGCAAACAATATTTTGATGCATACTTCTTAAACCATGAGTTAAACACTCAATTAAACATCAAAGAAAAGTAGCAAAATAGCCTCAGATATAAACCCTAATATTCAAGAAGAAGATGTGGAAGCCGTACCCTAAAATCTGACTAAACCGCACCTTTTATAGCAAACTGTTCTACGATCTTCGCTCGAGTGCAAGAATGGTCATTCGAGCGGACCTCGCTCGAATGCAGAAAAAGTTCGCTCGAGCGTAAAATCCCAACTTCCAGTACTTTTGCAGACAGGTCAAACTTTTGGAACCAAACATTCTCCGTTCGAGCATACAATCGGCCGCTTAAACGGACAAGCAACTTTGAAGTGGCAAATATGAAAGAATTATATTCTGAAACTTCTCTGCAAGACACAATTCGGGTTGAATTCGCATCTAAAAACTCATACCCTCACTGAAACAAAAGTTGAACAAAATTACAACTGATAAGAATTTTGTCAAATGGAATTGTCAAGAATAATACCTAATAGATTTTCTCACTTTGACCCTTAAAATAAATTCAAATAATAATAATTTTTTTTAAAAAAATCCTATTGAATAGCTCATGCATTTAAAGGCAAGAAAAAGATGTTTAAAATAAGATAAATTTCAATAATGTTGATATGTGAAGGTTGTCCCAATCAATGTTTTAAAAATCGGACCGGTGAATGAACCGGAAAAATGATCGGGTGGACGGGCCACCGGTTCAACCGTCGGGTTGAACCGGAATCGAACCGTGACGTCATAAATATATTAAAATTATATTTAAATAAAAATATAAGTAATAAAATTCTATTGAATAGCTCATGCATTTAAAGGCAAGAAAAAGATGTTTAAAATAAAATAAATTTCAATAATGTTGATATGTGAAGGTTGTCCCAATACTAACCTGTTTGGACAGTGTGATTTTTGGCCAAAAAATTAATATAAGTTGTCACATTACTTTTTCTACTTTTTTGCACTGTTTTCTTAAAAAATTTAAAAACTAATTAAAATAGTCCATTCACAAATGGGATATCTAGTAGCTTGATAAAAGCAATCCAAAATGAGTGTGGTTTAGAAAATGTTTTTAAAAAAGTCAAAAGATGTTGTAGTGTCCCGTACAATGACTTATCTTTTATAATTCAATAAGTAATTTTATGTGATAAAATGTAAAATAATTTGTTGAAGATTTTTTTATTTTATTTTTTCGATGGCCATTTTATTAATGTGTGGCAAAATATAATATCAAATAAAATAACATGGTCATTAGATTATGGGTTTGGTTTTGACCCCAAAACCAATGATTACAAGGTCATGAGATTTTATTTTATTTTTTAACTTACAAGGTCAAAAGATTGGCACGAGGCTTTGTGGTCAACAAAAGTATTCTGAATTTCATATTGATATCTATAAAGTAAGTGTCAATCCTAGCGTAATTAGTTTGTTTCGAATGCTTTTGGCAGCAATGTACATGAAGATCAATTTGAGTATATGGCAGTAGATGCGGAAGGCAGAGCAGGTGGGTTGCTCTGTGTATGGAATCCAACGGTGTTTCAAATTCATGAGTGTTGTGGCAACCGGAATTTCATCTTAATGTCAGGTACTTTGTTTTCCTTGTTTAATTGTGTGATTGTTAATGTCTATGGTCCAACAGATGTGGCCAAAAGGCAAGAAGTTTGGGCAAATTTTGCTCGTTTGAAGGCTTCTTTCTTGGGGCCATGGTGTATATGGAGTGATTTCAATGAAATAAGGAATACTGATGAACAAATTGGGTGCTCTAGAAGGGACCGAGAATGAGGGTGTGATAACCCTGGTCCGTGTTATGCTAATTAATCTCGATTATGATTGTGATTATGTGTTTGATATGATTTTGAGTGCCATTTATATGAATATATGTGGTTTTTGTTAGGTTTTTATAATTATATATTTTATTAAACTATTAATCTATTTCCGTGATCATGTTGTCCTAAACTAACATGACCGGATTGCTTTACAAGAAAAAGTCCTGAAAAATAATTAAATGGTTTCAGTTATGCAAGACACCAAAGATGATTATGGGTATTGTAGGTCCTAACAAATGTTGGAGTTAACAAGGATTCTTGTGACATTATTATTATTTTTTATTTTTTATTCTAAATCTTTATCCAAAACTTATGTAATTAATTAATCAAATGCATGCATGCCGTTATTCAAATAATATTTTCGAAATTAATATACAAAATAATGAAATTAGAAAGTTAAAGGTAATTTTATATAAACATGAAGACAGATTGGATAAATTGTTAAAATTAGTTAATAAATTTTAATATAACTTATTTGTTTTTATATCAAACCCGTTACTTCCGCGTTAGCTTATCAAAGGGTTTGTGCGATTTCCAGTTTTTTCAACACCATGCTACAAAGTACAATATTGTGTTATGTTTTGGGCCCTTTTTTTTTCTTTTTAAAATTTTATTCTGAACTGCATTTTTTTGGACCTGTTTGATTTTTGATCTTTGATTTTTTATTGTGACCTACCTGTTTGGTTGATCAGTGCATTTAATAACCACTACAGGAAATAAGGGTTTTTGTGCCGTTTTTTTAACGGCGCTTTTTTAAATGTCATTTTTGTTAAT
The DNA here is from genome assembly GCF_004153795.1 of Camellia sinensis. Lineage (NCBI taxonomy): Eukaryota > Viridiplantae > Streptophyta > Magnoliopsida > Ericales > Theaceae > Camellia > Camellia sinensis. The sequence goes on from NW_021024701.1 coordinate 3,138,466, forward strand.
ATTTAACGGCATTTTAAAAACGTCGTATATTTCTATAACTAAAACGACACCGTTTTATAATAAAAGGCGTTTAAAAACGCCTCCAAATGCGGTACCCCACACGCGCTATTTGGAATCTGAGAATATAAGCCTTTTGTAAACCCTCAGCCCTTCGGACATAAACCAACATTGAATTCTCACCTCGCCTCTCTCTCAATCATCTCTAAACCCTTATTTTGAATCTCACCTTCAAATCTCACAGATTCACCGATTTCGAAGCTCCACCGCCACCACCATCTTCACCCGCGAGGTAGCGAGATTCACCGATTCATCGATTTCACAGATTCACCGATTCAAATCTCACAGATTCATCGACTTCAGATCGGTCTGCACCGCCACCGCGATTTCGATTCAGATCGATCTGCGATTTCGATTCTCACTCTAGATCTCTCTCTCAGAGATTCATCTTTGATTTCATCTCAGAGCGATTTTGATGTCTCTCTCTCAATTTCGAAGCACCACTGCCACCACCATCTACACCAGCGAGGTATCGATTTCTCTCTTGGCACTCACGCTGGTTCTACTTATATTGTTGATTTTCATCGGCAATCGCTTCTTCTCCGTGTTTGTGTACTGACAGAGTCCATATAAGTCCATATAAACCCATAATTAGAATAATAATGTTCAAATTCCGTTTGATGATGAATATGACTACTTGGTTTGTGATATAAACTTTATAAAGTTTGAACCATAGTTTGTTGTCATGATATGCTATCTAACTGCAAGTCTTACCCCTTTTCTTTGTTTATTTCTCTCCTATTGGCATGTTTTTTCTCTCTTTTTTTCAAGTAACTTTTAGATGTTTTTTCCCATCAAGCTCAGGATATATGAAATACTAACTGTTTGGTACCTATTTAGAATAATAAAATGGCAGATACTTCTGCTGCTCAAGCTAGGAGAGGTAATTTTACGTTGTATTTGGTTGGAGATTTGTGGAGGGATTTGGAAATAGAAATAGAAAATGTGTATGAAATTAGGTGAAATATAAGTATGTTTTATTAACATTTCACCTGCTTTTTCTATTTTCCTTTCCAAATCTCTCCTTAAATTCTCCAACCAAACACATTATTAATTGCAGTGATAAAGAAATAGTTTTAAGATCATAAAAACAATTAGATGGTTATATCATAGGCCTATTTTGGTGACATGGTTATATCATAGGCCTATGTACAAGTCCGCGATTTATCGCAACATTGTTGAGTAGCCCTGCTAGATAGGTCACGTCACCCTTACGTAGTTTGGCCTTCTCATAATCCTGAACTAAGAAAAAAATTGTGCATTCTTAATGTTAATATATAATATATAATATATATTAGCTAGCTGTTATATAATTAGATATATGCTATGTATGTTGTAAATGCTGTAAAGGGAAAACACCACTACCACACTTTCATTATTACGTACAGCTTTCATTATGCTTTTGTCTTCTCCTTTCAGTGCTCTTCTCTATAAATGAGAATCACTCTTGTAACCAACACATATACTGAATATAACATTTCGTTCAGTCTCTCTCTTTTCTCTCTCTACCAAACTCACATGGTATCAGAGTGCAGTTATACATTTTTGGCAATTTCTGGTTTTGGTGCTTAGTACCGTACACAGTGACACTACACCAAACAACTCGGAATCTCCTCACGATTCCAAAGGCACCACGCCCGTTCTCAGAAACGCCTCCACGCGCCCACACGCGTCGCCTTTGTGCTCGGCGCGTCACAGCTTCCGCCACCACTCTCACACGCGCCTTCACGCGCCCTCTGTTGCTGCTCACGTCTGCGTCTGACGTCAGCCTTGCCTTTTGCGTGTGCCGTGCCTGCTACGGTGCGCTTCACATGCGCCGCTCCACTATTGTGCACCCGCGTGCGCCAAACCTGCTCCCGTGCGCCGCGCCTGCACCAGTCCGCTACCGTGCGCCGCACGCCTTCCTGCTATCATACTCCTCATTGAACTCTGTTAACGTGCGCCGCTGACATCAATTTTAGCCCCTGCTAACGTCATCTCTGCACAACACACCTGTCCTAGCTATTTTCGACCTTCCGGACTCACTGGTACACTCTGTTTTACCTAATTTTGCCCCTACAGGTCTGCTCCTATTTATTTCGCCCTACTCACCTTTTATTATGGATCGTCATGATACCTTACATCCTATTTCTATTATTGTGGGAACCGAATAATGGCAAAATCAGAAGGTGCGTACCTTAGAAGACTGATATTAATCGGCTGTATCCTAAGAGAATGGGAAGCCGAATATAATATATGTGCCGAATAAGTGTAGATCCTTAGAACTGAATAAGAGAAATGACAATGATTAAAAAGTAGGCCCGGGCCCCAAGGATAAAAAAGAACAGGTATAAATACAGGAACAATGGATTGAGAAAGGTATGTAAGAATCACTTCACTTAACTTAGTAAACAAGCTATCCTGAGTGTCTGAACAGACTTGTCCGTCGGAGTGCTAATTCCGGCACCCCCGACCGGAGTGTTTGTATCTTTTCATGTGACTAGCTGAGGATCACTAGCGTCTCCCAGGATCTAAAGAGTATTTCCAAACCACTTCACCACAATTGGCGCTGTCTGTGGGAATACTTGAATACATCCATGGCAGGCGTGACTGAGGATCCTCCGATAGCCACTGACGAGACCGCACAGAGAGATGACCTCACTCCAACAAATATGCTTGGAAAGGAAACCATCGCTGAAAGACACGCCTTGAACTTTGAATCACCAACAACTTCAGCGCAAGAGACAATGCAAGCGATCATGGAACAAGCAAAGCAGAATGAACAAAGGCTGGAGAACATGATCGCTAAAAAAATGAATGTCTCCATCAAGATTTGGCCTTGGAAGTAGCAAAATCCAGAGAAGCCGTGCGCCAAAATCCCGAACGACCTCCGAGGACAGGTGGACAACAACCTCAAGCCCGACTAAAGGATACCGATAGCGACTTCAACTCATTACCCATGGAGCTCAACAAGAAGGGACGATCCAAAACTTCCAGCTCCTCCGAAAAGAGTATACATACAAGGAACAAGCGCAAAAGAAGCAGTTCAGACGAAGAGGACCAGCACGATCCTTTTGTCCGACGGATTACAAGGGCGGCCCTGCCTAAGAAGTTCAAAGCTTCATCATTCACTCTTTACGACAAAAAATCAGACCCCACTGATCATATCCGTCCCTACAAGCAGGCCATGACATTGCATGCAAACAACGAAGCCCTCATGTGCCGAATATTTCCCAGCAGCCTGGGGCTATTAGCTGTCAGGTGGTATTACAAGCTGGAGCCGGCTTCGATCAAAAGCTTCCATCAATTACAGAAATCCTTCAGGGCCAGGTTTATCACCAACGAGGTACAGTCGAAATAGGCCGACTCTCTCTGGGCTATGCTGATCCAGTCAGGAAAAACACTCAGAGCGTATTCGGCGCTATTGGGAGTGCTTCAACCTTGTCGACGACGCTTGCAACGACTCCGTGGCCATCACTGCCTTCAAAATGGGACTACATCCTGACAGTGCTCTTCGCAGTTCCCTGACTAGAAGACCCCCCAAAACAGTCTGGGCATTGATGAAGAAAGTTGAAGAGTATTGCAAAGTGGAAGACGATGCCTTGAGAATAAAAGCCGGACAAATATCCAACAAAACGGCTCCCTTTGAAATTGCTTAACCAATTCGTGCCACCTCCGAGCCCTAAGCCACGGCAACGTGCTAAACGAGACAAAAGGCGGGACTCTCGCCGATCAAGCGATCAATGCTCCCACCGGACGAATGAACAACTGCAAGTCGACAGCAGACGCTCGAGGCGTGCCGACAAAAAGTACATAGAGTTGTTAGAACCAATCACTGCAATAATGACCAAAGTCCAACACCTTCCATTTTTCAAATGGCCGTCAAAGATGGTGGGGCCACCCGGCATGCGAAGAAGGGATAGGCGATGCGAGTATCACAAAGATCACGGGCTACCAAACCGAGAGTTGTTACGCATTAACGGATCACCTGGAAGAACTGGTGCAAGACGACCGACTGCAACAGTACGTGAGAAAGGGAAAGCCAATCAAGGCATTAGCCTTGAGGCATGACTCACCTCCACTTGGCGTGATCCATATAATCTACAGCCTACCTGCATCCCCAACCGTGCACACAATTCAATCGCATCCAATCCCCCAAAAGCAACGTATTCCGACCGAATGGCCCAGAGAAGCTCCGACAATTACTTTCAATGACTCCGATCTTAGCGGCACAACAGCCTCCCACATCGATCTGTTGGTCATCAAATTACGCGTAAATCGGTGCACCATTGAACGCATTCTCATAGACCCAGGGAGTACTTCAGAGGTTATGTATTACAAAACTTTCATCAAACTCGGCTTCAACGAGTCAGATCTGTCTCCATACGAATCCTAAGTACTCGTTAGGGAAGATCATACTACCTGTTCGAGCGGGCTCCAGAATGGTCGAAGTAGAATTCCTGGTCGTAAAGCTCCCTTCGTCGTATAATGTCATCACAGGGCGAACCTGGTTACATATTATGAAGGCCGTTCCAAGCACTTATCATCATCTTGTGCGCTTCCCGACAGTCCATGGCATTGAAGAAATCTGTGGCTCCCCGCAATCAGCACAAGCAGAGATTTTATGAAAACCCTATCACTGACCCGACCTGTGGGCTTTGATACTTGTATATATATCACTTCTGCAATGCAAACCATTTTTCTTCATCGCTCAATTCATTTCTCAAACCTTGTTGTAGCACTCGTCATGTCGACGATTCAAAGCCCCCCTTTGGTGCATGACACCTTAGGGCCGATTAAGCCTCCGGATTCGGAGCGCCCTTCGTGGATACCATGACTGGCCACATTAAGACTCCGGATTCGGAGCGCCCTTCGTGGATATCACGATTGGCCACATTAAGTCTCCGGACTCAGAGCCTCCTTTGGTGCATGACACCTTAGGGCCGATTAAGTCTCCAGATTCGGAGCCCCCTTTGGTGCACAACACTTTAGGGCCGATTAAGTCTTAGGATTCGGAGCCCCCTTTGGTGCACGACACCTTAGGGCCGATTAAGACTCCGAATTTGGAGCGCCCTTCGTGGATATCACGATTGGCCACGTTAAGTCTCCTGATTCGGAGCCCCTTTTGGTGCATGACACCTTAGGGCCGATTAAGTCTCCGGATTCGGAGCCCCCTTTGGTGCATGACACCTTAGAGCCGATTAAGACTCCAGATTCGGAGCGCCCTTCATGGATATCACGATTGGTTACATTAAGTCTCCGGATTCGGAGCCCCCTTTGGTGCATGACACCTTAGGGCCGATTAAGACTCCGGATTCGGAGCCCCCTTTGGAGCCCCCTTTGGTGCATGACACCTTAGGGCCGATTAAGTCTCCGGATTTGGAGCCCCCTTTGGTGCATGACACCTTAGGGCAGATCATACCTCCGTATTCGGAGTACCCTTCGCCACGAACAAAACAAAACAAAACAAAACATGCCAACATCCGAAATAAGGTGCTTAACTAAGCATATAAAAAATTCAGAATAAGACGCAAATGTTTGAAATAAAACTTTTTATTTGATCAAACAGTTGTTACATAAACGCAACCCGCATTTGAGCATTACAATACCCATTTTCAACCTCAAAAGCTAAAAAGTGGAAAAGACGCATTGGTAAAGCGACAACGCCGAATCAACTCCCGTCACCCAGAAGTCCTCCACAGTTTGCAATGCCTTGAGCCAACTGTGCTCAAGCCCATGACTTGCGCATTGCCAAACTTCCCCTGATACCATTGACAATGTCAAGGCAAAGATCCAAGACAATGAAGGATAAACCCAACGGTCGTTGCCTTTCCTTTCGGGGTGATCTGCTTCGACGACTTGAAGACTCATGCCAACTTTTGGACGCCCTACCTCCTATACGGATGGGTCCTCTGCCGCGCTCCATTGCAACACCAAGCTCGGCTGAACTCCGAGCCTCTCTAACTAACATCCCCACTTATCTCACCTCACATAATAAGTGATTGTTTATCTGCGCAAAGTGCCCACTCCTTTTATTTTCAATACTGGTAGCGATCCCGAGGCCCCAATCCCGAGGCGATTTCATTAACGCTAAACTCCATGAGACAAACGTCGGTTGACATTCACCACGGCCTAGTTATCCAAATGACTTTTTGAAGCACATGCACTGGCCAAAAATCTAGGCCCTGAGCCGAGTCAAATTTGCCGCAGCCACTCTACTCACTGGTCTTCGGCTTCCTCAAGTTACAATGGCCTCATTCAGGAATAAACAACTATCACGTATGGGTCGACCTTGCCTATAAACCGGCGTATCACTGGACACTTAACATATACTTGGACCGATCAAAGTTTATACATTCATTCAAACATGTATACAATAAAACGAAACACGTACATGCCGAATACGAACTGCAACGAAATATTTATAATAGAACGTTTCTATTCAATCAAACAAACAATAAATTACATAGTTTTGAACGTGATCTGCGTTTTAACCTTACAATAGGTATATTTATATGGCGTCACCCTCATCCTCACTCTTCTCGACTTCAAAAGCAGAAAACGAAAAATGTTTACTGTGGTAGAGTGGCGATGCCAAATCAATGCCCGACGCTCGAAGAGCTTCCGCGGCTTGAGATGCCTTGATCCAACCGTGCCTAAATCCACGATTTTCACATCGGCAAACTTCTTCGGCAAGTTTCTCCTTGGTCTTTTCGATTCCAACTTTTCGGCCTTCATGAAAACCTTTTTCATAGGCCCTCCCCTTCGCGGTCTCCATTGCGAACATACTCGCCGTCTCACAATCGGCGAGCGCAGTACTGATGAGCTAACTGGTAACCCTTTCTTCCACGATTGGATTTCCTTGCCCGGCGAGTTATACCTGAGCCGCCTTGGTCTTCCTTAACTCGCGCTCAGCCGCCTCCACGCGAGTCTCCAAACTTCGAATACGTTCCTCCTTCTTCTCCATTTCTCGGCGGCCAGCGTGCAGCTGCTTGCCGATTTCATAGACAGTGTAAAGCCCCTTCACCGCCCCATAAATGCCTTCACGAAATACTTCGTAGTCCTGTCGACCTACCATCGATTGCTGAACCTCAGGAGGAAAAATTTGTCGAGCAAACTCGACCGTTACATTTGGGTCTCGAACGATCGAGTCCGCCTCTGTCATGGGTCTATTCCCCACAAATACCACAAAGCTTAATGGGCACGGATTCGCGTCAGATCCCCTCTCGACTAGAGGTTAAGGAGATCTACCCTGCGACTGCTTGTCCCGCCTGGGCGACCTGCTTCAACGTCGAGGAGACTGACGCCTCTCTCGATCCCTGGAACTCCTACTCCATGTGCGTGAAGGGTCACCACCTCGATTCATTTCTCCACCTAGCTCAGCTAGCGTCCTCGCTTCCCCTCTGCTGTTAAAGAAGAGTCTGTTCAACATTCACACGATACCTTCAAAAGCTGGAGTCAGTTGCTTACTGTGCTCATAAAAGTTGTACCTTTAATAATTTATCTTTTATAGAGGCAACACCCTCGAGGCAATCTCATTAATTGTGAAAACCTCAATCGCCCGGTGCCGACTGGATCGACCCGCCTGGGCCAAGGGCAAATAGATTTATCAATATATTCGACTCAAGTGCTCTAGCCGGCCCATGAATCGACTTCAAAACTTCTGAGTTCGTCTCATCTGGCGCCCGAATGATCATGCACCGCCTGGGGCAAGGGCAGATAGATTTATCAATATATTCCGGCTCAAGCGCATGAATCGACTTCAGAATGATCATACCCCGCCTGGGGCAAGGGCGTGATAGATTTATCAATATATTCAGCTCAAGTGCTCCAGTCGGCCCATGAATCGACTTCAAAACTCCTGAGTTCATCTCATCCGGCGCTCGAATGATCATGCACTGCCTGGGGCAAGGGCAGATAGATTTATCAATAGATTCGGCTTAAGTGATCAAATATATTCGGCTTAAGTGATCTAGCCGGCCCATGAATCGACTTCAAAACTCCTGAGTGATCATGCACCACATGGGGCAAGGGCAGATAGATTTATCAATAGATTCGGCTTAAGTGATCAAATATATTCGGCTTAAGTGATCCAGCCGGCCCGTGAATCGACTTCAAAACTCCTGAGTGATCATGCACCGCCTAGGGCAAGGGCAAATAGATTTATCAATATATGCGGCTTAAGTGATCAAATATATTCGGCTTAAGTGATCTAGTCGGCCCATGAATCGACTTCAAAACTTCTGAGTTCGTCTCATCTGGCGCCCGAATGATCATGCACCGCCTGGGGCAAGGGCAGATTAATCAATCTATTCAGATTAAGGGCCCCAGCCGGCCCATGAATCGGTTCACCAGCGTAATACCCACGAACTATTCGGCATACGAATGATAAGTCAATATTGCCAAGATATTCAATCGTAGAAAGCTCAACAGAGTAATCATTTTATCTAAAGTAGTGAAAGGCAAAAATTCTTCACCAACATAACATCACAAACTGCGCATAAGTAGTAGTGAAACGACAAGGTAATTTTCATTAATAAATTGAGCGCAGACAGTGGCCAATTTATACATGAAAACTACTCGGAACCAACAAAAGTCCTAAAAACAAAAACATACATTAAAAGGGAAAGTATTTCATAAAATTCGAATGACTCCCAGATCAATCCTCGGGGTCAGACTCAAGTGGCTCAACGTCCACCTGCTCATAAGGAATTGGCAAGGCCAATGTAACCCCAGCGGCATCAAGGGCCTTAAGCCACCCATGTTTGAATCCCCGATTCTCAAACTTGGGGACTTCATCAACGTATTCCTCGAAGGCGGCACCTTTTCCTGCTTCCAATGCGGCAGAAGCCTCAGATTCTGCCTTTTCCTTGGCCGCCTTCAACTCTGCTAACTCAGTCTCCACCTTGTTAAGCGCCTCCTCAGCTAGCCTAAGTGATTCTTTGCTCGCGTTTGCCCTATCTTCGGCATCAGAACGGAAATGATCGACAGTCCGAGCCCTTTCTACTTCGGCTTCGACCCGTGCAGTGTCCATTGCGGCTCTCATCATCTCAAACTCGGCCCTGCTCTTTTGATCGCCCACTTCTAACTGCAAATGGTCAATCCTCTCAAGGGCATCGTGTAGGCGACGACCCAAGTCGGTGATCCTGTCGACCGACTGCAAAACGAGTTGGGATCGTTAGATTCCATAGGCAACCAAAATCAAAACAAGTCAAGTTCACCCACCAAAAGGGCCGACTGCGTAGATAGGGCTACTGCCACCAAATCCGGCACGGCATGAAAGGATGCCTTATTAGCTGGTAGAGAGACTGAAGCCGCCAAGCTCAAAGCTACCGCTGGGTCCGTAATGATGGATGCGTCAGAGGAAATCGGCATGTCTTTGATCTTTGGCTGAACAATGAAAGGAACAACCACGTCCGACTCTTCTAAGCGAGGCCTTTTGTCAGCAGGACTATCTTCCAAACCGGCCCATCCCTCGGCGCTACGCTTCTTGCCCTGCTCTTCTGGAATCAACCGTTCTTCAATGATCGGTTATTCAACCTCTTTCGCCGTTTCAGCCGCAACAATCTAAACCGGCTCTTCAATAACGGGTTTAAAAGACTCAATCAAGATGGGTTCAGAATAAGTGGCCTCGACCTTTTTCCGGGCGGCCATTCGCTCGGTATTTTTCTTTCGAGCCATCTGCGTGAGGTTTTTCCCCAAGCGATACCTCAAAAAAATCGCCGAGTAGGTCTCCCAAACTTCCAAAGAATATCTCCAGAAGAAAACATCCGCCTGACCCGAAGTGGACGGCGATGGATAGGCCCTAACTAAGTCGGCTCCTCAAAAAAGAAAAAAAAAAATTGCCGAGTGCGGTTGCTCGTCAACCTCTTCGGCCTCCTCAGCGAACTCTCTGGTTGTGCGACGACTACCATCTACCCCAGCCTCCACGTCTGTGCCCCGAATCAGAAGACTTCGGAGACCCAACTTGGCCTAAGGCTCCTGAAAGCTAGAAGATGAGCCACAAGGTGTTGAATCGCTGGATGGAATTGGATCGTTTGTCAGTTAGCTGAAAAAGTAGTATAAGTGGTCGTATCGAAAGAAGTCAATGATGGGCCGCTTCTCCCTTGCTGTCTATATGTTTGGACGATCGAAGTAATCCGACTGCCAGTCGCAATCTGCGCAAGACTGGCCGTCACGTCGAGGAGAAACCAGACTCTTCTTCAATTTACTGCCTGCAAAGACAAAGGATTAAACATGGAGAGGAAGCCGAGGAAAGAAAAGTTCAATAAATTGCAAGGAAGAAACGGCAACCTGGTTTTCACCCCTTCGTCTAGGAATAGGTCTAGGCACCCCTGCGGCCATTCGCCAAATTCCCAGTTCCCTCAGGACATATACCATTACGTCATCCACACGCTTACCAGAACTGCAAGCATGGTTACCAAATGGGATGGTCAGTATCCTTGGGCCCTAAGAATGTACGCCCAAGGCCGACCGAAGATTTGGCTTAAGACATAGCAGTGCGAATGGCCGGAATGCCAAGATCGATCCTGAGGCGCCCGTTTCAACTCTACGATCCCATTACGATTCGAAAAAAATTCACTGGTTAGGCTGAGAAGGAACAGACCCCAATGGCGAGAGAGGACCCTATAAGGAATAGATTGCTAGGGGAAAAACGAACCCGCCCTCCTGCAATGGATTAGAGAAAGAAAGACAGATTGAATTCGGTCTCTCTGCTTCAATCCAGAGAGTTATTTGGTCCGTCACTAGAGACAGATGACATCGTCAGGATGGGAAAAGTGTCACGGATCCAAAAAACACGACCCTCAGAAAGGTGGTCTTTACAGTGTTTAGCTATTTTCGGCCTGGGGAAGCAAGGGTTCGCCAAAATTAAAATAACAAACAGAAAGTAGGATTGCAAAGAAAAGAGAAGAAAACTTACAAGGAGCAAAGGAGATGAGGGTAGACGGAGAAGAGTTGTAAAAAATGCGAGTCAGAGAAGGGATACTCGCTGACAATCCAAGAGTCTCGAATACCCGACGAAATGTGCACTCGAAAGGACTGAAGTTTCAAATCGCAATAAATGCGAGACGCACGAATGAGGCGGGAAAGTGTAATGATGACCGAAAAGGTGTGCGCATTCTGACATCTGTATTGGGGTACGTGAAGCCGCCTGACCTATTTTGACTTTTCCAATTCAAGACCAAACACGCCGATTAACTACCATCAATGGGGAGTTCGGGGGACAATTGTGGGAGCCGAATAATGGCAAAATCAGAAGGTGCGTACCTTAGAAGACTGATATTAATCGGCTGTATCCTATGAGAATGGGAAGCCGAACATAATATATGTGCCGAATAAATGTAGATCCTTAGAGCTGAATAAGAGAAAGGACAATGATTAAAAAGTAGGCCCTGGCCCCGAGGATCAAAAGGAACAGGTATAAATACAGGAACAATGGATTGAGAAAGGTATGTAAGAATCACTTCACTTAACTTAGTAAATCCTGAGTGTCTGAACTGACTTGTCCGTCGGAGTACTAATTCCGGCACCCCCGACCGGAGTGTTTGTATCTTTTCAGGTGACTAGCTGAGGATCACTAGCATCTCCCAGGATCTGAAGAGTATTTCCAAACCACTTCTCCGCAGTTATTCTTAATGGTTCTAACTATGTTCTGTGGGCCCAAGCCATGTCTTCCTTCCTCAAAGAAAAGAAGCTCTGGCGCATTATCACTGGGGATATGACCCACCCAGTGAAAGACACTAATGAAACCACTGCTATTGCTACTGCTACTACTGTTCCTACATATGAAGACAGACTTGAGGAATGGGACAGTAAGAACTACCAGATCATTACTTGGTTTCGCAATACCTCTGTTACCTCTATCAGTCTTCAGTTTGGTCATTTTTCAGCTGGACTCTGTTACTACTCCTGCAAAAGATATCTGGGATTTTTTGAAAGAACGATACCAGACTATTGGTCTTGCCCATTAATACCAACTTCAGAGCCAACTTCACCGCATGCGCCAAGAATCCAGTCAGTCCATTAATGACTTTCTTTCTCAAATGTATTCCGTTTGGGACCAACTTGCTCTTTCAGAACTGACTTGGCCTCACCGAGAAGATGCTATTTTAATTACTATCCATCGCAATCAACAAAGGTTGGTGCACTTTCTCATGACTCTCACCTCCTCTTTTGAGCCCGTACGTGCCTCTCTTCTTCATCGCCATCCATTGCCCACTCTTGAACAAGCTATTTCTGAGCTGCTATCAGAGGAGACTCGTATTGGTACTCTCCAAACTCTATGTGGACTCTGTTCTTGCCACTCCTCCGTACCGGCCATCATTTACCCAGTGGACCACTACCTACATCTATTGTCAAAATCGTGGCCTTCCTTCAACACATCTCCTGGTCAATTGTCCCATTAGATCCTGCCGATACTGCAACAAACTTGGTCCTGGTCATCTGCAACAAGATTATTTTCGCAATCCATCCCGATCATCCTCCAATAGCCACTCCTCTCGTGGTGGTTCTTCCAGGGGGAGCTCTCATCGTTCTGGGAATCAATCTCATCACACTACTGCTGCTACCTCTGAGGGTTTTTCTGAGTCACCTGCTCCGTCTACCCCTCACTTTTCTTCAATGGATGTAGAGGCCATGTTCAAACAGCTTCTCTCTCCTTCTGGTACACCTCCTCCTACTGCTTTGTCTGTGATCGCAGGTAACTCTTCTTGGTATTTTGACTCTGCCTGTTGTAATCATATGACCTCCAGTTCAACTATATTTTCTTCCATCTCTTCATCTCCTCATATTCCCTCAATTCATACTGCTGATGGTTCTCTTATGTCTGTCCGTCATATTGGGACTGTTTATCATATCCCTGCTTTCACCTTAAACCTTATTTCTATTGGTTAATTATGTGAACTTGGTCTAACTGTCACATTTTCTACTACTGATTGTTTGGTGCAGGACCCTCAGACGGGGCAGACTATTGGGATCGGCCGTAAGCACGGACGTCTCTATGAGCTCCTTCACCTTCATGTTCCTGATTCTCCTCAGATCACTGCTCTTACATCTGCTTCCTCATTATCTCCTTTTCATCTTTGGCATTGTCGCTTAGGGCATATTTCTGTTAGTGATGACTACACTTATGAAGAACGGCCCATTCAGATTGTGAACAGACGGATCAAGAAGTTAAGGAATAAAGAGATTTCGTTAGTAAAAGTCGACTGGAAAAACCATGGTGGTGTTTATGCCACTTGGGAAAGGGAAGATGACATTGCCAAGAGATATCCTGACTTGTTCCTACTAAATCCTGTTTTCTTCCAAAATGAAGGTAATTCGAGTTTGGAGGACCAAACTCTTTTTAAGGAGGGGAGACTGTAATAACCCTCACCACTGATTATTGATAACCCTACTGATTACTGCTAAATTGAGACTGATCATAAATAGTCATTGAATTGATTGAAATACCGAACTGATTGATTAAGTGTATCTGTTTAAATGCATGCCTATCTGTTGACTGTTAAGATTATCTGTTTATGTTGTATGCTTTAAATTGCAAATTGAAGGCCTTATCGGCGACCGAATCTGAAATTGATTGATGATTTATGATAATTAGAATTTATGTGATTTTATGGTGTATTTATCTGAAATGTGATTTGGTATGATTAAATTAGATTAAACTAAGTTAAACCACATAACTTAGACTAATTACCAATTTGCCATCCTAGTGGGCCACTTGCTAGGCACTTGTGAGACTTGGTCATATACATTGCTTTTCATTTCTTCAGCCCTTTTGTGAGCTATAGCCAACTAGGGAGAGAGAGAGTAAGAGGAAAAGAGTGATTTTAACAAATTTAGCTTGGTGACTTGAAGAAATTGAAGGTTGATTGCATAATTGAGCTTCCCTACTCATAATTGAAGACTTAAGGTAGAGCCTTTACCTTCTTGATTGTGTATTTAAGATAGTTCTTGCATGGCACATGTTACATTCATGTTATATTGAAGGGTTAAGTCTAGAATTGGTTCTATATGTTGAATTGTAGCATAAATCATGCATGCATGTTGCCATTCTTGAGTTTGAAGTTATTGTTCATGAAATTCCTCATGCATGTCCATATTTTTGCATTGGATCGTGAATTCATCTTGTTTTTGGAGAATTAGCTCATTAGAGCATGTAATTGAAGCTTTGAATTGGTTTAAACTCATGCATGTCCTGTTTGAGTTATGTTCATGAAAATTGGTTTGAAATTGGATTTAATTGAACTACCTTTGGGCTTTGATTTCTCAAATTGATCTTTGAAACATGTTATATTATGAGTTTTGAAGTGTTTTCCAGAAAATTAGCCCAAAAGGATCGAATTTGGTACATTAAAACTTGTTTTTGAGCTTGAGGTTCAAATCTAGAAATTTCAGATTTTGGACTCACGCTCGAGCGGAGTGAATGGCGCTCAAGCGTGAAATTCGTGCATCTAGCACTTTACACTGTTTTACAGTCCGCTCGAGCGGGGTATTCGACGCTCGAGCGAGGAGTTGTGTCACACGCTCAAGCGGGTGTCGAGCGCCCATCGAGCGTGATTTTCACCAATCCAGTACTTTTGTCACGTTTTGCAGACCGCTCGAATGGGAAGGTTTACGCTCGAGCGGAGAATTTTGTTTGCATGTCCGCTCGAGCGGGGAAACCCATGCTCGAGCGGGACCTCTGTTTTCTGAAAATCTTGAAAATGTTTTCTAAGTACATCCTTGCATCCTCATTTCATCTTAGGCATTCTTAGGCCTAGTTTAAGGCATCTTAATGAGGATATTGATGTAGAACCACACTGAGGCAAACTAGGGATTAAGTTATTATTTTCCCAACTGTGTAGCTTAATGTGTGTTCATTCTGCAACTGTGTAGGGTTGGCATCCGGAGACGCGTACTAGCTTATCTGTAGCCCAAAACTCTGTGAGTAACAATGTTGTAAAGATATGTTCAATAATGAATATTTTCTGAATGTTTAACTGAACTGCTTTCTTAATTGATACTGTTAACTGAATGAATGTATGTCCTCTATTCTGAACTGTATTGTGGCATCCATAGCAATCACTGTTACTGCTACTGTTACAGAGATCTTTGTCAGTTCCTATCTTGGAACTTCTGTTTACTGTTACGATGACCATCATTGACTGTTCGGTCTTTTAAGACCTACTGTTTACTGTACTATTCTGCTAATGGATGTACCACATATGACTGTTATGACTGAATAGCATGATATTTCAGTAACCAGTCCATCCCCAATATTACATCAAAATGAATCAATGTTCAGAGGCAGTAAATTAAATATACAGATGCATATCCCCAACAATAATTTCACATGCAGGGTACATATAAGCACAAGTCATGGATCCCCAACAGGTGAAGATACAGCTAACAGATAATTCATGGGTTCTAATGGTCTATTCAACTTCGCGAAAAAGCATGCGATACATATGAATGCGTAGACCTCGAATCAATCAGTAGATAAGTATTTGAGTACAAATTGAGAGTATTCCTGACATGATGGTCTCAATATTTTGTACGTCTCCCGGTACGAGTGCAAACACTCGGCCTTGCCTCATAGGCTCTTTCCCAGTAGCTTTAGGGTTGGGTTTTGGTGGAGCAGTTGATGCTGCGGTGCTTGGTGCAGCTTTACTTATGCCCTGAGGAGTGGAAGGGCAATCTTTGACCATGTTGCCCACCTTGCCACACCTGTAACAAGCACCAGATAATTTATAACAAACTCCCTTGTGCCTTTGCCACATTCAGAGCAGAGTGGTATAGAACCGATTCCCTGACTAGAGCTGGTGGTTGACCCTGAGTTTTGTTTTTGTTCAGTGGGTTGTTTCTGCCTTTCTTGAATTTAAAAACCCAGTTTCTTCCCGCGCCACTTAGTTGCGGGCGTTTCAGTCTGTTTCAAAGCTTCGATATTTGCATCGGCCATAATGGCTCGGTCAAGAACATTCACATATTTGAGCAGTTTCAGTACATTAATTCTGTCGAGTATTTATACATTAAGGCCCCTTCAAACTTCTTGGCCTTTTTGTAATCTGTATCAACCATGTGTGGTGCATAACAGGCAAGTTCTGTAAATTTAAATTCATACTCAGCTACCGACATGGTACCCTGTTTCAGTTGTTCAAATTCAGTCACTTTTCTGTCCCTGACACACTGTGGGAAGTATTTCTCGAAAAAGGCTCCCTTAAACTGAGCCCAATCCATAGTGGTATTGGTGTCACGGACCAGCATCCACCACCTTCTAGCTTCTTCTTTTAGGGTGAAGGTAGCTAGCAACACTTTATGTGCTTCAAAGCACGGAAACACTTCAAACAATTTTTCTGTTCAAGAACCCAAGCTTCAGCCTTTAAGGGTTCAAGGCCTCCCTGAAAGGATGGCGGTTTCATCTTACTAAATTTCTGTGTCAGAGCTATGATATCATCATTAACAGGTGGCTCTGGTTGTACTGGAGAAGGTGGGGGCTGTTGGTTCTGCTGTTGTTCTAGTCTTTCAGTTAGTAGTTCCACCATTCTCTCCAACCTCGCCATTCTTGCCTCAGAGGATTCAGTTTCATCAAACATTTCTTGCATTGTCCATCTCACTATAGGCAGTTATAACAATTATAAACATAGGCAGTTGCATACTTAGACAGATTATCATATTAACAGTTATATTCATGTCTTAGCCACACACACTTATCATGCTCATGTAATGCCCTAATCACTTTTCTAGGACATCCTATAGCTCATTTGGACACGTGTGTGCGGTATAACTCATGGTTAAGTATCGCTCTGATACCACTCTGTCACAACCCAAACCCGTCCCTATGGGTTTAGCACCGTAACCGGCCAATAATCCGTGATTACCGAAGGCCTACTTAACAGTCAAACAATAATACAGAGTACAGGGGCAGTCGGAAGCCAAAACAGTAAATAGACAATGTCCAATGAGCTGTGACAGTCTGTATGCAAAAAAACTTTTCGTATAGATTCACATTCAGAAACAAAACAGTATGCACAATATATACAATCATTCAAGACAGGGACTTAATCCCTATTAGAACAGTACAGTATAGTAACATCAGTCTATACAGAACATAACCAAGAAGGGGAAAACTAAAACACCCCAAAAGCCCTAGCTTGACAGGCTCGGAACCTCGCAGTGAGGCACGGTGGTTGGCTTTGACAAAAGGGAGTCTACCCCATGCTCCTAGCTCCGGTCTGGTGCCTGTACACCTACATATATATATGAGCAGTGAGCTAAAGCCTAGTGAATAACATAATGTGTAAAGAGGTTAAGAATAATGTCCTTTCAGTATTGAAAACAGTCAATTGATTCAATGA
>NW_021024701.1:3157149-3174195 GCF_004153795.1 Camellia sinensis
TGTTCTGAACTGTATTGTGGCATCCTTAGCAACTACCGTTACTGACTGTTACTGTTACTAAGATCTCTGTCGGTTCAATTGTTGGAACCACTACTGTTTATTGATTGATGGCCATCATTGATTGTAAATTATTGAGAAAATCAATCCGGTGGCATATCAAGTTGCGCTTCCTCCTGAAATGGAGCATATGCACAACGTCTTCCACATTTCTATGTTGAGGGATTACCTCCGGGATCCTTTCCATGTGATAGAGCCTACTCGTGTAGTGCTAAGTGATGACTACACTTACGAGAAACGGCCTATTCAGATTGTAAACAGACGGATCAAGAAGTTGAGAAACAAAGAGATCCCGTTAGTAAAAGTTGACTGGCAAAACCACGGTGGCGTATATGCCACTTGGGAAAAAGGAAGATGACATGGCTAAAAGATATCCTGAACTGTTTCCACTGAATCCTATTTTCTTCCAAAACGAAGGTAACACGAGTTTAGTGGACTAAACTCTTTTTAAGGAGGGAGACTATACTCATTGTAGTCATGCTTTACCGATAAACTACCGATTACTGCTAAACTGAGACTGATTATGAAAAGTAATTGAACTGATTGAAATACTGAACTGACTGACTGAAATCTGAAACTGATTGATTGACTGCATCTGTTTAAATACATTATCTATCTGTTTGACTGTTTGATTATCTGTTCATGTTTTATGTTTAAATTACGAATTGAAGGCCTTATCGGCGACCGAACCGGAGATCGATTAGTGTTTTATGATCATCATAATTTATGTGATTTTATGGTGTAATTATCTGAAAACTGATTAGGTATGATTAAATTAGATTAATTAAGGTTGAATAGCATTGTTAGGCTTATAATAGTGCCATTGTTAGTGGGCCATGTAGGCTAAACATATTTGAGCCTTTATACACTCAAACAAACATTTCATCAGTTCATTTCCTCACCACCACCGAACTAGAGAGAGAGAAAGTGAGAGAGTTGAATTGTCCTTGTTGATTTGCTTAGAAACTTGAAGGAATTGAAGTGTATATTGCAAATTGAGCTTGTGTATCTTGCATTGAAGACCTAAGGTAGATCATTGACCTTCTTCATTGTGTATTTGAGTTTATTCTTGCATGATTAATGGGTCTTTAGTGATCTAAGGCTTGAATTGGTTCAATAGTGTTGAATTAGAGCTCAATTGTTGCATGCATGTGCATATTGATAAGTTTTGAGGTTGTAATTAATCATGTTTTTGTAAGAGTTAGCTCATTTGAGATTGTATTTAAAGCTTTGAAATGATTTAAGTTCATGCATGTTGTATGTTCATCTTGCTCATGAAAATTGGTTTGAAATTGGATTTAATTGAAACACCCTTGGGCTTTGGTTTCTTAAATTGAGCTTTGAATCAGGTTATTCTATGTGTTTACAAGTGTTTTTCAGGAAATGGGGCCAAAGGAATCGAATTTGATACATTTGAAGTTGAATTTGAGCTTGAGGTTCAAATCTGAGAATTCCAAATTTTGAACTCACGCTCGAGCGGGGTGATTGGCGCTCGAGCGTGAAATTCGTGCTCCTAGCACTTTGCACTATTTTGAAGTCCGCTCGAGCGGGACATTGTGTCTTACGCTCGAGCGGGTATCGAGCACCCAATCGAGCGTGATTTTCACACATCCAATACTTTTGCAGTCCGCTCGAGCGGGAAAGATTACGCTCAAGCGGAGACTTTTGTTTGCATGTCCGCTCGAGCGGGGTAAGTGACGCTTGAGCGGTACCTCTGTTTTCTGAAAATCCTAAAAATATTTTTAAAGTGCATCTTTGCATCCTCATTCCATTCTAGGCATTCTTAGGCCTAGTTTAAGGCATCTTAATTAGGATATTGATGTAGGACCACACCGAGTCGAGTTAGGGATTAAGTTATTATTTTCCCAACTGTGTAACTTAGTGTGTGTTCATTCTGCAACTATGTAAGGTTGGCATCCAAAGACGCGTACTAGCTTATCTGTAGCCCAGAACTCTGTGAGTAACAATGTTGTAAAGATATGTTCGAAAATGAATATTTTCTGAATGATCAATTGAACTGTTTTTTGAACTGTTTACTGTTAATTGAATGAATGTTTGTCCTCTATTCTGAACTGTATTGTGGGATCCTTAACAACTACTGTTACTGTTACTGCTACTGTTACAGAGATCTCTGTCAGTTCCTATTTT
This sequence comes from Camellia sinensis, assembly GCF_004153795.1. NCBI lineage: Eukaryota > Viridiplantae > Streptophyta > Magnoliopsida > Ericales > Theaceae > Camellia > Camellia sinensis. The sequence goes on from NW_021024701.1 coordinate 3,159,355, forward strand.
GGAACTTCCGTTTACTGTTATGATGGCCATCGTCGACTGTTCGGTCTTTCAAGACCTACTGTTTACTGTACTGTTCTGCTAATGGATGTACCACATATGACTGTTATGACTGAATGACTGATACATTGAATTAGTTGACTATTTTCAATACTGAAAGGATATTCATTCTTAACCTCTTTACACATTATGTTATTCACTGGGCTTTAGCTCACTGCTTATATATATATATATGTATGTGTACAGGCACCAGACCGGAGCTAGGAGCGTGGGGTAGACTCCCTTTTGTTAAAGCCAACCACCGTGCCTCACTGCGAGGTTCTGAGCCTGTCAAGCTAGGGCTTTTGGGATGTTTTAGTTTTCCCCCTTCTTGGTTATGTTATGTATAGACTGATGTTACTGTACTGTACTGTTCTAATAGGGATTAAGTCCTTGTCATGAATGATTGTGTATATTGTACATATTGTTTTGTTTCTGAATGTGAATCTATATGAAAGTCTTTTTGCATACAGACTGTCACAGCTCATTGGACATTGTCTATTTGTTGTTTTGGCTTCCGCCATGCCCCTGTACTCTGTATTATTGTTTGACTATTAAGCAGGCCTTCGGTAATCACGGATTACTGGCCAGTTACGGTGCTAAACCCATAGGGGCGGGTTTGGGTCGTAATAAGCCCCTCCCCTACTACTACTAAGGCGGGATCTCGTTATTTTGTTGTTTTTATTGATGATTTTTCCCGGTTTACTTGGCTTTTTCTCATGAAAACTCGGTCTGAACTTAAACACCTTTATTATAGATTTGCCCAAATGGTCCACACCCAATTTTCAAAAACCATCAAACTTTTTCGCTCTAACAATGCTATGGAATATCAGCATTCAGATTTCCTTTCCTTTCTTCAGAGTCATGGTACACTGCCTCATCGTTCCTGTGCTGGCACGCCCCAGCAAAATGGCCGTGCTAAACAGAAACATAGGCATATTCTTGACACTACTCGCGCTCTCATTCTCTCTTCTTCCTGCCCTGAAAACTTTTGGGGGAAAGCTGCCCTCACTGTTGTCTATACTATCAATTGTGCTCCTACCCCTGTCGTCCATAATCAAACTCCCTTTGAACGTCTACATGGTACACCCCCTCCATACACCAATCTTCGAGTTTTTGGCTCTGTCTGCTTTGTTCTGCTTCAATCCCATGAACACACCAAGCTTGAACCTCGTTCTCATCTTTGTTGCTTTCTTGGGTATGGAATTGAGCATAAAGGCTTTCGCTGTTGGGATCCTCTCTCTAAACGTCTTCGTATCTCCCGACATGTCGTTTTCTGGGAGCACAAAATGTTTTCCTCCCTATCCTCCTTTCACTTGCCCGCACTTTCCACTAATGTATTGTTTACTAATCCTTCCATAGATCTCTTCTCTGATGATTTTGATACAGGTCCTCCTTCATCGAGACGCCTTTGCTCACTCCTGATCCCGTCCAGACTGCTCTCCCTGAAGGTCCACCTCTCATTGCACCACCTCCTTCTCCACCGGTTCTTCCTCCCACCGATCCTCCTACGGGTCGACCACACCGGGTAACTTAACCTCCTATCCATCTTCGTGATTATATTGTTGGGTCTACTGCCTTTTCTACTTATGAACCAACCTCCTATCGTGAGGCTTGTACTAATCCTCTTTGGCAGCAAGCTATGACTGATGAACTCCAGGCTTTGGACAAAACTCATACTTGGGATCTTATTAATCTTCCTCCTGGAAAGACTGCAATTGGCTGCAAATGGGTTTACAAAATCAAAACTCATTCTGATGGCTCCATTGAACGCTACAAAGCTCGTCTTGTTGCCAAGGGTTTCAACCAGGAATATGGTATTGATTATGAGGAGACCTTCTCCCCTGTTGCTCGGCTTACCTCTGTTCACAGTTTACTTGCTGTTGCTGCTGCTCGCCACTGGGAGCTCTTTCAGATGGATGTCAAAAATGCTTTCCTCAATGGTAATCTTCTTGAGGAAGTCTACATGCAACCTCCACCTGGGTCCACTTTTCTACCTCATAAGGTTTGTAAACTATAGCGTGCCCTCTACTGCCTCAAGCAGGCGCCCCGAGCTTGGTTTGCTAAGTTCAGTTCTACCATTCATGACTGCGGGTTTACCTCTAGCTCTTATGATTCTTCTCTTTTTATACAAACTACTCCTCATAGTACCACTCTTCTCCTTCTGTATGTGGATGATATGATTATCACTGGTAATGATGCAGCTGGTATTCTCCACCTCAAATGTTCTCTCCACCGTCAGTTTGAGATGAAGGACCTTGGTACTCTTAACTACTTCTTAGGCCTTGAAGTCTCTCATGATTCTACTGGTTCCTATTTGTCACAGGCCAAATTTGCATCAGATCTTCTGGCTCGTGCTGGTCTTACCAATTGCAAAACTACCTCTACTTCAGTTGATCCTCAGATTCATCTCACTCCTCTCGATGGGGATCTCCTTTCGGATGCTACTCTTTATCGCCAGCTCATCGGTAGTCTTGTCTATCTCACAGTGACTCGTCCTGACATTGCCTATGCTGTTCACATCGTTAGTTAGTTCATGTCGGCTCCTTGCACTCCCCACTATACTACTCTACTTCACATCCTTCGCTACCTCAAAGGCACTCTGTTCCATGGCCTTCACTACTCTGCTTCCTCCTCTCTTGAGCTGCGTGCCTTTTCTGATGCTAATTTAGGCTGGGGATCCTATGGACCGACGCTCCACCACGGCATTCTGTTTCTTCTTGGGGGATTCTTTTCTTACTTGGCGTAACAAGAAACAATCTCTCACTGCCCGCTCTAGTACCGAAGCTGAATACCGAGCTCTTGCTGATACTACTCAGGAACTTCTCTGGCTTCGATGGCTACTTACTGATATGGGTGTTTCCTCTTCTGACGCTACCTCTCTCTATTGTGACAATCAGAGTGCCATTCAGATTGCTCATAATGATGTTTTTCCTAATCGCACCAAGCATATTGAGATTGATTGTCATTTCATTCGACAACATGTTACACGTTGTACTGTTCATCTTCTCCCTATTGCTTCTGCCGATCAACCTGCTAATATTTTCACCAAGGCTCATCCTCCTGGGCGCTTCCGTGATCTTGTTTCCAAACTCAACTTGGTGGATGCCTACCCTCCTTGAGTTTGCGGGGGGCTGTTAATATATAATATATAATACACATTAGCCAGCTGTTATATAATTAGATATATGCTATGCATGCTGTAAATGCTGTAAAGGGAAAACACCACTACCACACTTTCATTATTACGTATAGCTTTCATTATGCTTTTGTCTTCTCCTTTCGGTGCTCTTCTCTATAAATGAGAATCACTCTTGTAACCAACACATACACTGAATATAACATTTCGTTCAGTCTCTCTCTTTTCTCTCTCTACCAAACTCACACTTAACATACACACTGGGGGTGTTTGGGAAGCCTTGAAAGAGGCTATTTTAGCCTCAAATGGGAAAATAGCCAAAAAGCCTCACCAACCATTGATTTTCCAAAAAAAAGAAAAAGAAAAAATAAAGTCAAAAAGCAACGGCTGTTGCAGCAACGCAGCCTACACTGCCACCAATAGTGTAGGCTGCAGGCAGGTTAAATTACGATATTACCCCTACACAACAATTTTGAAAAAAATAAAGTCAGGGGCAAATTTGTCATTTCAATTTAAATATCATTTCAAACACATTTTTCAATACAACAATCAACCCAAAAATTTAACCCAACTTCCCAAACACACAAACTAAAATAGCCTACTAAAATAGCCAAAAAACCAAAAAGCCTACTAAAATAGCCACTTCCCAAACGAGGCCATTATTTAGTTTAATGATTGACATATAATTTTTTTTTTATCAATTTTATTTAATGAAAATAATTAAATTATTTAAATTGAAAATAAATCAAAATATAATAACTTAAATTGATAAGACTAAAAAAATTAAAATTTATTTTGTTCCAAAAAAAAAATTTTGAGATTTTTCTTTTATAATTTCTCAAAGGAAAAATGTAAACCATTATTGAACTTGAACATCAGCTTTTGTAGGCAGGCAACAGGGTTCGTCCACAAGACGTGCTTCCTGAGGCACGTATTTATTACTCGTTCTTGCAACATATCATTTAATTGATGTAAGATAAATCTTTGACCCAATTGTGTGCACCTCTCTCTCTCTCTCTCTCTCTCTCTCTCTCTCTATATATATATATATATATATATATGAACTTTATGAAGATCAGAAATGATAGAGCTCTAGAATTGGGGTTCTAAACCCAGCTCTAGTAATGTGGAAATTCAAAAAAAAAAAAAAAATAGATCAAAACATCACATCACATGGGGCTTATTACAAATTAGAGCTCTCTAGAGATCATAAATTAGAGCTCCTAATTTTTTTTTTTTATGAAGATATTAAGAATTGACCTACCATATTTTATTGCCTCACAAAAAAAATAAATAAATAAACAAATAAACAAACAAGCAAACATATTCTATACCTACATGAGTTCCTTGTGAAAAACGTCTTTGTATAGAAGAAAGTCCAGCCACGCAGAAAAGTGACAAATTGACAAACCAATCCTTTCTATTTATTCTATGGCGTTTCTGTAGTTTATTTCTTTATTTATTTTTTGGAATTCTTCTAATTGCACAAAAATATTTCGCATAAAATGAACATAAAATGAACCCATTTTTACTCTCTCTGTCTTTTTTCATTTTCACGCCTTTCATTAAATGTTCATCAAATTAATAGAGTCATTTTTTTTATTAAATTGAGAATTCATCAAATCTTTTATCAAATTTAAATTTGGAGCTTTCTTAAGTGTGCAAGTGCACACCATGTGCCACTTACACAAAAAGTGTAAGTGTAAGGTGTAAGTATAAGTATAAGGTGTAAGTGTATAAAATGAACCCATTTTTACTCTCTCTGTCTTTTTTCATTTTCAAGCCTTTCATTAAATGTTCATCAAATTAATAGAGTCATTTTTTTTATTAAATTGAGAATTCATCAAATCTTTTATCAAATTTAAATTTTGATAAAAATTTAAAAAGATGAAACATTTGTGATAATTTTTTCATCAAATTTGATGAAAATAAAATTTGAGATAAGAATAAATTTTAAAAATATTTTGATAAAAAAATGATGTAAAGATTGGAATAGTTATATCAAACCAAATTTTTTATTCAAATTTGATATCAAATTAAATAAAAAAATTAATGAAGGATTGGAGATACTCTAACAAAGTTGTTTGGTATAATCAACAATGTTGCAAGTTCAGAAATATATATATATATATATATATATTATTCAAAATTTAAATTGAGTGGATTAGATTTAATTGTTGATAAAGGACTCACAATTCATCAAGTCTAATCTCGACCACACAACTATTTTTGGATAAAATTATAAACAATTTTTTTTTCCCCGAAGCATGTGTCTTTTCTCTGTTGCAATTTGTGTAGTCTTGTTTTCGTACAGTACAACATATAAGAGTTTTAAAGACCAAATATTTTGGTCTTTAAAAGTGAAAATTTTGTTGCAAAACACATTTAGGGACCAATTTTCATCGTCATGAGAATAGTCACTAAAATGTCGTCCCAAAAAGTAAAAAACAAGGCTTTTAGCGACAAAATTTTAAAAATGTCACTAGTAAATAGACTTTTATAGACAAAATAATTTGGTCTCAAAATAGTTTACTTTTTAAAACAAAAAAATTTGGTCCCAAAAGGATAATAATTCATCGCTAATGTCTAATTTTTGTTGCTAAAAATATAATAACGACACTTTTCGTAACAAAATTATTTGGTCCCTAAAAAATAATTTTGTCCCTAAATTTTGGTATCTAAAAACTTAATTTTTTGTAGTAGTAATGCTACTTGTCAACCGCTTATGTAAATTAGGACTTGGGACTCGAGCCATTTAGCAATGTTGATTAGTTCACTTTTGGCTCAGCAAAAACGAAAGGTACAAAAGGCACTACAATACGACAAAACATAGCATCCTACCCTGCTAAAAAAATACAACACCCATAATAGAGTTAGGTTCCCTGAGCTTGGGACCGAGATAGACTTGAAATGGCAAGTTTTTCTGCTCTACCACATGAAAGTTTTCCTCAAAAATTGAAAATTTCAATATAAGTGTTGGCTGTATATTTTGTAAAACCCAATCGCAGCTTGACACGCGGCACGTGAAGGGCAAGTTGTGGAGTTAAAATAAGTCTCCAATCAAAGATAGACAAGTGGCAGTTCATATTGGTAATAGTGGATTTGCGCAGCATTGGAACAACTAGAAGGCGCAAGACGGCGTGGCCCAACAATTACTCACAAATTCAAATTCAAATTCAGGAGGGAAGCCTAACTGCAAGAATGACGTAGTGGGACTGACTATAAGAGAGCATGACCAACAATCATAGGAGGACATTTCGACGGTTACCATTGGAAAGTATAAATAGAAGAGAAGGCCACATAATGAAGGCCGGGACTCAGATCCAAAAACTAGTTTATTTACTTAGTTTTTCTTTCCAGTTCTTTACATTTTCAGTACTTCAAATTCCTGTACTGCACTTCATTTCCTAGGAGTAGTTTTCAAATAGTTTGCTGCTGTGAACCGCGTTGAGGTTGGGTCATTGTGACTTCATTGTAAGTTTTCATTTCTTTAATGAAGTTCAGTTTCTGAAATTGTTCTGTATCTATTTGCAAGTTTCTCCTAAAAGCCACCAGTAAATGTCCTCTTCATTGAGGCTGAAAGAACTTCAACACAATCGTCTAATAATTGGTTGGCAATTAAAATTCTGTAAGGACTCATTGATCTTTGCTGGCATGCTTAAAATTACATAATTAACCTTCGAAAGCCAAAAAAGCCAATATATATTTTTGGCATGCCTAGTGGGACTCGACAAAAAAATGACTAGACGTAGGAGACAAGAAGAAAATGAGCGCCTATAAAAGGGTGTTGAATGAGAGGTAGAAGGATTTAATCCGAATGAGATTATAATATTACATCCCATGGAAACAACTATCTTATCAGATCCTATGGTCAAACAGACCAGCACTTCAGAACATGCAACCACTACAACAAAACAAACCTTTTACGACACCACATCAACGGCATACAATAAATGCATGCCGTAGTTTCTCACTTTTACGACTTGTTTTTTTGCACGTCGTAAATACTCTTCCAACCACGGCGTGTCTATTGCCTAGGCCGTGAATAGTAATAACGATGATTTTTTTACGGCTTGCAATGCACGCCCGCAATTTTTGTCGTGAATAATATGACCCAAAAAAATAATAATAAGCGCCAAAATGAAAATGTTGAGCGCCAAACGTGCGAAAAAAAAAAATCAAAATTGATCGATTTCACTCTCTCTCGCTTCATATTTGTATTCACTCTCTGTCTCCTCTTCCTCTGTGAACCCTTGATTTCACTCTCTCTCGCTTCATATTTGTAGAACCGCAGCTGAACCCCTTTGTATTGGAAGATCGATTCAAGTATTCGTAGATTGATTTAGGTAATATTCACTCTCAGTCTTGCTCTCTCTCTCTCTCTCTCTCTCTAAACCCTTGATTTCACTCTCTCTCGCTCTTCAAACCCCTTCGTTTCAGAGACAACCCTTCATATTTGTAGAACCATAGTTGAACCCCTTCATATTTGCAGATCGATTCAAGTATTCGTAGATCGATTCAAGCCTCTTCTCTAGTACGTGTTCGAGTTCGCAGCTCTTTCTTCATAGTAAGTGTTGATCACTCTTATCTCTATCTTCTTACTTACGGAACCATTCGATTCAAGTATGCTAGGTTTCATCTACTTTATCATTCTTAGATCAGATTGAAGATCCATTGATTCGATTCAAGTATGCTAGGTTTCGATTGAAGATCTATTTATTGATTGGAGATCATAATGTGTATTGCAGATGTTAAAATTGAACACAAAATAAATAAATACATACATATATATGAATAGATTGAAAAAAAATTTGGTCAGAAATCTCAATAAGAAATTTTGTAACCTTTTATATATTCATATGGATTATATGCTGAATTATGTATCAAATGAGTATGGCCAAGTCCGAAAACTAGCTATGTTTCCTTAAAACAACGGATTGGAATTCATGGTTTCACTTAATAGTTTATTAAATTTAATTATTTCAGCCGTTTGATTTTTTATTAGAGTGCTTGTCCAAGCTCTCTTCAACTAATAGATTTGTCTGATGATGAGAAATTTGTAGCAATTTGTGATGCTGCATCATAGCCTTTTTAAGACTTCATTCATGAAGAAAAATAAAAGATATTTTGAACCATTTGAGTGAGTTTCTTTTATCTTTTTTGCATAATAAGTTGTTGGAAACTTTAGACTTTATTGTCTTAATAATATGAAGGTATAAACACCCCATTAAATGTGCATACCCTGTATATAAACAAGTTTTGTTCTGCCTAGTCATTAATATGCTAAGACTTCAAGCAGTGAAGACACCAAGAATGTATATTCATCTAAGCTTCACTATATGCATTCCCAGAATTTTTTTTTTTTGTAGTGTAGTCGAAGTAAAAAAAGAAGATAAAGAGGCCAGTTATTTTTATTTTTGTATTTGCAGTTATGTTATTTATCTCTAATTTGTTCAAACATTTTTAGGTGAAAGTTTCTCTGAAATTGTTGGAAGCCCATATTACATGGCACTAGAGGTGCTATAGCGATCCCGGTTATTCCTTTTACTGTTCTGTTGTTTTCCGGACGCGGTTCCATGGAGTTGGAAGTTGTACCTATCGTTTTGTCAACCTTTAAACTCTTTTGTTTGAGTTTTAGAATATGTTGGGCTTTGTTGTTACAGGTTGGTAGAGCTTTAGCTCCCATTGTTGTTGCCTAGTTTTTTTGAATGATCCGCTCGAGCGGGTCTTATTGCGCTCGAGCGGGGTTTACACACTTCCAGTATTTCGTGCCTCTGCAAAAATTCTGCAGATGTGTTTTCTACGCTCGAGCGGATTTCTTTATGCTCGAGCGGTCGCGCTCGAGCGGGCTTGTTAGCGCTCGAGCGGGTAGTACTTTTTGCTGTAAGTTCTGGGAGGGAGAAATCTACGCTCGAGCGGATTGGTTTTCGCACTCGAGCGGATGTACTTTATTCTTGTGTCTCGGCGCTCAAGTGGGCCTTATTACGCTCGAGCGTACCTAGCTTTTTGCCCTTGACGCTCGAGCGTTGTGTTCTCCGCTCAAGCGGGAGAGTCGTATATCAGCTGGCAGCTAGGCTATTTTAAATCACTTTTTACATTTCCTTTCTCTTTCTTACTTTCCCAAAACCGATTTTTGAGAGCTCCTCACTCTAAAACCTAACTTCTCTCTAGGGTTTGATCTAGTAGGAGTGTTTTCCTTACCTTGAGCCTTTGTAAAAAGTGTGTTAATCGTCGAGGGCTTCGTTTTGATCCGAAAATTTTGAGATTTGGAGCAACTTCGAGATTCTCCATCTTCTCCTTTCGGGCTCCGAACTTGAGGTAGGGATTTCCTTGTTCTTTTTCAATACTTTGTCTATAGATAGACATGTGGTAATTTTGTATTGCATGAAAATCATATCCATGTTGGATTTGTTTGAAATCATGAGAAGGAACCTAGGGTTGGGTGTTTGAAAAATGGTTATGTTATCATTGATAGTTGTTTTGGGCTAATTGGAGTGTAATTTAGCATGTTGTAGTTGATAGAAGAAAAAGCCCTAAATCATATTTTGATTGATAAATTAAAATGGAGGATAGTGAACCCTTTTTGAAAATCTCTATTGTTGATGAGGGTTGGGTGAAGGTGTTAATGCCTAAGGGGTTAACTTTGGCTTTGGAATGGTTTGAAATGAGTGTAATGGACTAATGTGAGTCATGGCTTTATTATCAATGGAATTGGTTTTGTAAAACAAAAGGAATGGATTTGGTTTTGTGACAACAAAAGGGACGGATTTGGTTTTGTGAAAACAAAAGGGAAGTGGAACTTGTTTTGTGAAATGGGAAAAGTATTTTTGAAATACGTATAAAAAAATTGGATTGTTGTTTCTTGAGTGTTGAACACACACTTGGGTGGGATTGTATCTCTAACTACCGTGTTAATGTTATTGTTGAGTTTGTGGTCTCATAGTAATTGAGTCTCTAATAGATGTACTAAATATTTGCATCTAGAGGTTTTGTCCTTGGTCATCGATGGAGGATGATGCGGCTGTGTTGAATTGTCGTGTATGCATTATACCATTATTGATTGAACATCGTATGTGATGAAGTGTTGAGATACATTATATATGTATGCTTGCTCGGGAGGAGGTAGTTATGTGTTCATATACTTTAACACATTGCTTGTGTCTTGATGGTTTGTGTATATGTGTTATACATGTTGAATATGCCCTGTTGTGTTGGATTGGTGGTGTTATACCTTGCGCTAAGAATCAGAGGTACCGTGACCTTCCAGCTAGCGCCTGGAGAACTGTCTGCGCTAATAATCGAAGGTACCATACCCCTCCAGCTAGCGCCTGGTAAACTGGCTTGTTGTTGTGAAAGGTGTATCTTTGGCTTACAACGCACATAGCTAGTAGAGCAAAGTTTGGTTGTTGTTGTAGTTTCAATGTATCTGAGAACATCATGGTTTGTGTTGGTTACAGTCTTGGAGGGCCGAGTTGCCTCATTGGTTTATCTTGTGCATGCATAGTTAAAATTGAATTGGGAATGAACCAAAATCCCTTTTGTCCCATTTTCGCGTCGCTTTGACGTGAGGTGTGTGCGGAGGCCGCGGGAGACATTCATCTTTTTCCGCCGCTACTTTGACACTATTACCCCCGCAGAGGTATATTTTACTTGCAGTTCATTTAAGCTTCGCTTTACACTGTATTTTTAATATTAGTAGATAACAATCTGTATTTCATTTTTAGATCACCTGGCAGCCTTGGGCTCCACTGTCAGCCGTGACTCGGGATCGGTTTGCCAGTGTAGAGGAGACTGCATGTTTCTGGATTTTGCTGGAGGGCCCGGCCTGTCGAGCTTGGTACCTGGGTGAACGTTTCCTACGCCAGACCCTGGGCTTGCCAGAGCAGATAGTTCTAGGTCCGCCTCCTACCCACATGAGGGACACCGAGAGGTTCACCACCCAGCAGATGGCCGATTACACGATTGGCTGGGACGCGGAGGACTTCAGGGGCGAGGGCGACTACAGAGAGTACGTCCAGACCTACATTATGCGGACTCTGAGCAGTGGCCGTCGAGCTGAGAGAGGGAGACCGGTGGCGCCAGCAACTGGAGCTGGAGCTGGGGCAGGGACGTCGAGGACAGCTCGTGTCCGTGGCAGGAGCGGAGCTCAGAGGGGTCGGGGGGTTAGCTGGCCAGCGCTACCCACGATGATGACATGCCGAGGGCAGGGTGGGGCGACGTGCCAGATCCCCTTTGCTCTCCCTCCGGTTGATCATGAGTTGGTCGGGTTCTATGACTTACCTCCGGTATGTACTACTTCATCTTGCATCTTGCATTGTCATTTCATTTCAGTTTATTTGATATTTCGCAGAATACTGATGCATTTGATACTTTGCAGGCTTCTTCGGTGTATACTCGGCAGTCCTTGGAGCTGAATGCCTCCATGATGGGGATGTTGCAATGGACTTTCGACCTCCTGGCCCTCTACAGCATTCCGGTATGTTCTTCTGATCACGGCCTCAATCCATTCTCATAAGCTGCTTCACATAATCTAGTGCACAACACAACGCTTGATAAGCTGCTCACGTCATTCATACATTGTACTCATACACTGCATTTTGCACTGATAAACTGCTCACGGCACTCATACGTTGCATTGCATTCTGCACTGATAAACTGCTCATGGCACTCGCACGTTGCACTGCATACATTGCATTCTGCACTGATAAACTGCTCACGGCATACTGATGTGTTTGCCTCTTATACTTTTCAGCCTCCTTTCCAGATTCCACTGTGGCAGGTGTTCCAGCTGGACCTTCTATTCCTACCGGAGGAGATGGCAGAACATACCCCCGCACCAAGGCGGGGCGCACCCATGTTGGGAGTAGCTCACGGGCACCCGTCCCTGATGATGATGAGGAGGAGTCGGAGGCGGAGTCGTCGTCGGAGGAGACTGGAGACGGTTCGGACTTGGACTCAGATGACAGCGCTGATGATGTTCCTGGACCATCATCCAGGAAGAGGACGAGGACAGACCCCTAGACCCACGGCCTTTTGTCATTGATCCAGACTTTTGCTGTTTTTATTTTTTCTTTTTCTTTTGTACTTTTTGCTGGTAGTTAGAGTACCTTGTACTGCCGCAGGCAGATTTTTGTTTCCAAAACCATGTACTTGAAAATGATGATGAAATGAAACAAACTTTTTGTCTAAAAAAGTGTTGCATTTGTACATTTCATATATTGCATCGCATTGCATCATGTTGCACCTCAATGTAAATGAAATTGATCTATTGTCTGAAAATTGAACACTTGTATTGTAATAATCAGATAACGAACCAGCTAACAGCAAAACAATCCATGCCAGCCACTGCACATTCTGAACACTCGGCTCATACTCTACTGGGGATTAATCTGCATACAGCTCATAACACAGTGCTTGGTTCATTTTGCACACAGTGGATCCTGAACAAACAGCCCAAATCTGACAAGATGGACCATGAAGGTTGAATCTACTGAAGTTGAAGCACACTCAGATGCGATCTGAAATCCTGAAGCTTCAAAGAGGCCCAGGTTTTCCTGTTCACACTTATCGGGTGTGGACCCTGCAGTTGTGTGAAAGAACCAAATCATGTTTTTGCACAAATGTGGGGAATGGCACAGCATTCTGAGCACAAAACGATTAATTTTTGAAATTGAAGAAGGTTTTTTTTTTTTTCTTTCAAACCGGGGTATTGAGCCTACAACTAAACTCAGCGAGAAAGACTCAACAGCGGAGACAAAAGGGTAAACAACCTAAACACAACGAGGCACACTCGGAAAAGACTCAAAACAAAGGTTGAGGTAAACAAAACAAAAGACACGACATACAGACGCGTTAACGAAGACGGGGGACCTCAGATCACGAGGAGCCAGTTTCTCTGGATATTGTTTCCCACCCTTTTCTCATTTGTGATTCTCACATCACTCTAGCACTCAGGCTCGGTTTTTCTCTCAAAACCCTTTGGCTCACTCTTTCTCTCAACTTACACCTCTCTATTCTTTATTCTCTCATTTTTATCCCTCCCCAGGATTTTTAATAGATGAGTAGGAAGTTGTGGGTTCACGCCCAACATGGTTAGCTCACGGCTGTTTCTTCCGGTGGCGCTTGGTCGATGCCCCAGGTAAGGGAACAGAGTACCTTGATCCCTTCAGATTCGTGCTTCGCACTTGGTTCGATACCTCGTTGCTCGGAGGTTGGGAGAGCTTTCAGCCCTTTAATGACAGCTTCAGTTGTGCCCTTCTTGGCAAGTATGTTGGCGATGGGGGAAAGACAGGAAGCCCAACTCAACTGTGCCCCTAGTTCATCATTATGACCATTTTTTTTGTTTTGGCTTTCTACTAAAACAATTTTGACCAAGATGAGAGTCAGATTAACATACTTGTTCAATTTTTGATTTGAAAATCATGCAAGTCGGGTTATGAGCACTGAAAATTTTCCTTTTAGGGTCCAAGAAAATGGTCCAGTTTTGGAAAATGAAATAGTTTTCGAGAAAATAGTCAACCTCAGTAAAAATTTTCAAAAATCATTTTTGCAAATGACCGGTGCTAAACAAGCATGGAACTTACCCTCGAAATGCGCAACCTCGGATCGGAGGTAATGAAAAATTGCCCCTGGCTTGGAAGGGGTGGATGGCAACGGAAAGTTACCCCTGGTTTGAACGGCGACTCATGGCAACGGAAAGTTGTCCCTTGTCTGGATGATGCCGCAGCATATTGCAAACAGTCCTCACTAGTGATGATCCCGATCGAACTTTCTCGGATACAGAGAAGACGAAGATGGTCAAAACCAATATATGGACACAGTCACTTTGAAGGTGTTGGGGGCTGGACTTCGGGATGAAGTTGCCTACGTATCCGGTTGTCACAACTGAACTATCGGATTCGGGGAGGGCATGAATAATCAAAACCATCACATGGACTGAGGCGCTATGAAAGCGTTGGAGGCTGGACTTCAGGATGAAGTTGCCTACGTATCCCAAACATGGATTCGAAGGTGGTGGGCTCACGAGCCTGGTATTTGTTTGGCTCTTACTTTTGCCAAGGCGCCCAATGCGGGTTTTCGACCTTGCGAGCTTCTTTTTCATCATTTTTTTTTTTCTTCTTTCTTCTTCTTTTTTGCATTTTTCTTTTCTTTTCTTTTTCTTTTCTTTTTGTATTTTTGCTTTTTTGTATTTTTTGTATTTTTCTCTTGCTCTAACTTTTGCCTGGACCGCCCTTCCGGGTTTTCGGCCCAGCGAGCCTCTCAAAGGGTAAAAGTGTAGCAAGTCCATGCCCAATGGTTTTGGAAATTGAATTGAAGCCTCTCTGTGTCCAGGAGAACGGCTGTTGCGTTGATTTGCAGAAGAATCCATCACGGTTGCTCCACGAGCTTCTTCCGGCGAGATTCACTCCTTCTGATTCAGCCTGGGTGCCTCTTGCTCGAGGGCTACTTCAGAATTGGCCATACAGACCTTGCATGATGTTTGTCCGTTGAACTCTCTGAATGTTCTGAACGGGTTCAAAGTTTGAAACGGATTGAATCTTGAGGCTGAGAGCGATCCTAAGCTGCGCAATCTCAAGAGCGATTCCACACAGGTCTTCACAAGGCCGCGTAAAATATTTGTTTTTGAAAGTTTTTAAGAAAGCGACAAATCGCTCGCGCCGAAGACA
>NW_021024701.1:3181684-3196326 GCF_004153795.1 Camellia sinensis
TAGAACATGCAAGATTATAACAGAACTAATATGAGACTAATACACGAAAAAAAATAAATGTGAGGTAAAACATGCAAGATTACAACAAAACTAATATGAAATTAAAATATGTGAATAAAAATAAATAAATAAATAATTAATTATGAGCTAAACAAACCACTTAGATTACACAACACACTATGAAATATAAAGTAAGAAAATAAATATGAGATAAACAAACTACTTGGATTATAACAAAACACAATGAAATAAGAAGCAAGAATATAAATATAAGATATAAAATATAAGAAAATGAAAGATTAAAAATTCACCTTCCAAAGAAAGATTGAACTTCTTGATTTCCAAACTTCCTCTTGATTACCCTCAAGTGTAGGAAGTGTGTTCTCAAATCCTCAATTCGAAATTATGGAGTTTATGGAGTTTGTGGTATGAAAAGTGGTTAACTCTCTAGTTTTTTCTCACTTTCAATCACTAAACATTCTTCCTTATGGTCGAGGCAATTGATCTTTGGCTATATCAGATTTTTTGGAGTGGTTTTGGTGTATGGAAATGAGGAATTTCAGCAGCTATGGAAGGTATGGGGTATATATGGAAGATAGGAATATTTTTGGTTCAAAAACTCAATTTTTCTCTCTTTTTTCACCCTTTTCTCACTCCTTTCTCTTCAATTTCGTGGTCCTCCTCCTCTCTTACAATATGATCATTCTATATAGGCAATGAGGGAGAGTAAAGGGCAAAAAGAAGGTGGGAGACAAGAATGTGATAGGAGGGCAAATTTTCAAGGTGGTTGCATGGGATACTCCTTTATGGATGCAAACAAAACCTCTTTTTGACAATGGAGGATGATTAGGTATAATGGAGGATGAGTGGATGCACTTGAATGGCTCAAAAAATAGGTAAATGGGTTGTCCCAACCGAACCAAAACAAAGAAAAATGCGCTATTGTTGTTTTGGGTCGAATCAACAAAATCTGCTTTTAAGCCCAACTTCAAATGGGCATATCTTCCCCATATGGACTTGTTTTTAGGCAGTTCTTTGGTCTAAATTGAAGCCCCAGAAGTCTAATTTCTAATGGTGGTGGCCTCACATTTAAATTCCAAGTGTACAAAGAGAAATGCCTAATTTAGTGAACACTGCTCATTTCCTTCTTAATGATTTGATACTCATCCTTTTCCTAAACCAGCTTTCTTTCATCCCCTCCTATTTCCTTCAACTCCAAACCTATAAAGAAGATATTTTTAAATATTTTTCAAAAATTTCACCTCTCTTCCATTTATTTCCACTTTGTCCTTACTCGGTTTACTGAAAAGTGCAATATTTTAATCAAAATGAGAGCCTCGGGACATTGTAGAAACATTTAAAAAAAAAAAACATATTTTGAAAAGAGGGTTTTAAGGTCTAAAATAGTTTGGCCAAAAAATGGGTGAAGGTTGGGATTAAAACTTAAATTCCATCTTTCTTACTGAGAATTTTGTGAGAAACACATTCTAATTGTCATCATCGGGTAATCAAAAGAAAGCGCCCAAGTCTTAGGGCCGGTCAAAATGGGGTGTCTACAGCCGTCCAAACCTCCAAAAGCAAGGGAGGACTACTCATATTTTATTGGGGTACGAGCCAACGTACGCTACTTTTTCAGCCGTTGATCACATCCCAATTCCAAAGGGAGAATAGCAGCTCACGGTACTCATTTTCCCAAATTTCAAGAACTTTAGGGAGATTAGTCTGGATGTTTCAGATTCAGAGCAAGTCGCCGAGCAGGTCGCCGAATAAGTCGTTGAACAGCTGAATCAGTCCAACTTGGATAGATCTGATAGTCTAGGAGAGGAAGTTGATGCGACTCTTAATTTGGCCTTGGAGAAAGCCGGCGTCAACTTTCTGTCCGCTTCAGGCCCAGTCAACGTGTCATTTGAAGATGATATTTTCATCGGCTTAGGAGATCTTCCTAGCACAGATCCTGAGAACATGGCTGGGGAGTCACTCGTGTAAATGGCCAGAAGAAAGAATGTCGAGAAAATAGTAGCCCGAAGGAGGCCGAAGCCGCCAAGTCTGAATCCCCACCTGTTGTGGCTAAGTCTTCCCTGCCTGCACTTGTTGAAGAAATAGAGTAGACTGTTATAATCAAAATAGAGCAAATTATCATTGATCAATCAGACAATCTTGTGGCCGAAAAGAAGGGAAAAAATGCCCCGTCGAGCATGAAGTCGACCCTTCAGAAAACCAGACTAATAAACGGCCGTGCGTAGAAGAGTCGCAGGACTTGGCTGCGTTGTTTATCATACCAAAAATAAAGAACGTATCGGTTGCTTCAAATGCTTCAGCTTTGAAGGATGCCGCCGTGGCCTTAAGCATGGCCTTGTCAATTTCTCTGTCGATTAACAGAGCAGCGTTCCGTGCAGAGCCAGATGTAGTATCAATAGCATTAGCCGCTCAATCGGCAATATTGGTACGTAACTTAGACAAAATATTCCATTCCTTTTTATGCCAGCTATCTTATTAATCCTTTATTGACAGGTGACGGGCAGGATCACAGAAATAGGTCACCGTCATTATGACGTCATCGAGCAAATCGACTTGCTCAAATCCGAACTTGAAACTCAAAAAGGCAAGGCTAAAGAGGCCTCCCTTAGAGTCAAATCTGAGGCGGGAAAAGGGGCCGAAGAGCTAGCCGAGGCCAAGGCTGAGGAAGAAAAGGCTAATTGTTCAGATCAACTCAGGCAGGCTGCCGAAGAGAGGGCGAACGAGAGCGAGGATGCGTTCAAGTTGGCCAAGGAGGTGATTGCCAAATTGAAGGCCGACTTGGTAGAATCAAAGAAGGCAATTGCCAACTCCAAGATCTCCAAGGCGTTCCAAGCCGGAGAGAACGCCGCTTTAGAAAAATACGTGGAGGAAGTGCCTAAGTTCGAAAATCGGGGCTTCAAACACGGCTGGCTCAAAGCTCTAGCTACCGCTATTGTGACATCAGAGCAGCCAATTCCATACGAGCAGCTAGAGGTTGAGCCGCTGGAGTCTGACCCTGCAGAATGAGCTCCATAAGTCAATATAATTTTGCTTTTTGTTTGGTGTTTTGCTGTACGTAGTTTTCGTAGATTGTTGCTTGTTTATTTTGTCCAGAAGTTAAAGATAGGGCAATTTTCATATGTAAAATGACGACTGTTTGTACTCAATTTATCAATGAAAATCGCCTTTTTGTCTGTCTTCTGCATATGCTAATTATTATCCAAGTACGGTGATGTAATTTAATTCGGCAATAACATAATCGGCTATAACATAATATTTCTGCATGTGCTAATTATTAGCCAAGTATGGTGATGTAACTTAATTCGGCAATAACATAATCGGCTATAGCATAATCTTTTTGCATGTCTATCTTCTGCATAAGCTAATTATTAGCCAAGTATGGTGTAGTCATATGGATAAGCCGTTTCAAAGCCGAATAATCATGCCTTGTGTCGATTTGAACATTGAAGAGCCGAATAAAACATACAGCTTGTAATGTCATATTGAATATAATTTGCCGATCATAAGGGGTATTGTTAGAGGCCGAATATCTTACAGCATTTGCCCTTGCCCCAGCTGATCAATGAACAGAATTGCCGAGTACTTGTGGTTCATGGATTGGGTGGGGCACAGTTAACTTGTTGATGCAATGCATTGCACTTAAGCCGAATAGATTTATTAATCTGCCCCTGCCCCAGCTGATCAATGAACAGAATCACCGAATACTTGTTGTTCATGGATTAGGTGGGGCACAGTTAACTTGTCGGCGCAATGCACTGCACTTAAGCCGAATAGATTTATTAATCTACCCTTGCCCCAGCTTATCAATGAATGGAATTGCCGAATACTAGTGGTTCATGGTTTGGGTGGAGCACAGTTAACTTGTTGGCGCAATGCATTGCACTTAAGCTGAATAGATTTATTAATCTGCCCTTGCCCAAGCTAATCAATGATCAGAATCTTTGAATACTTGTGGTTCATGGATTGGGTGGGGCACAATTAACTTGTTGGTGCAATGCATTGCACTTAAGCCGAATATATTTATTAATCTGCCCTTGCCCCAGCTGATCAATGAACACAATTGCCGAATACTTGTGGTTCATGGATTAGGTGGGGCACAGTAACTTGTCAGCGCAATGCATTAAAGCAATCACTTTGGGAACGCTACACCCATAATTAATAAGTTGGGTGGGGAGTGCGCGTGAGTTCTATGCTGTTTCCAAATTCAATCAATTGCGAGAGGGAAAGGAGCATTGTGTCAAAATAAGCAAAATTGGATGTCAAGAAAAATATTCTTCAATAGCAAAGGGGAAGGTAGGACACTAGCTGAGCTGGACTGAAAGATGAATTGTGGCGGCGAACCTACGCGAACGGGAAACAGGACATCGGAGGAGCGCAAAAGGCACCACTCCCCCCGTCGTCGAAGTAGATCTCCAAGAGGGGACGGAGCGGGGAAGTCAGCCAGGAAGGAGAGGCAGCAGCAAGGGAGCTCCCCTCATTCGTGAAATGAAACCAGCAGGACGCCATCCTCGTTGAGTTTTTTAGTCTTCGTTGGGAATAAACCGATGACGGAAGCGGATTCGATTATCCGCGATCCAAATGTGGCTGTCGAGTTCGCTCGATAGATTTTTCCACCCAAAGTCCAGCAATCAATGGTCAGTCGGCCCGATTACAAAGTTTTTTGGGAGGGAGTCCATGGAGCGGTAAGAGGACTATACACCTCCTATGAAATCGACATGCGTCTCCGCGTTGTATGAAGAGAGATAGAGTAGAAAGACGGCCACATTCGAAACTTGGAAGCTCGTGCAGAGAAAGCCGAGAACGAGCTAAAGAAACCTAAGGCTTCTGAAACACAGTCGAGAGTCAGATGAACTCGGTTGTGGTGGAAAAAGCAAACCAGCGTTTGTTGGATCACACTACAAGAATCTGCACTTTTAGTGACCACTTTCCACGACCAATATAAAAGTTGGTAGCTAAAAGTTACCTTTTGGCAACCAAATATTTATTGGTCGCGAATGATCATTATTTTTGGCGACCAATATGACTTGGTCGCAGAAGGTCATATTTTCGCGACCAAAAAATGAGTTGGTCACAGAAAGTAATGTTTTTGCCAACCAACTATAAATTTGGTCGCAGAATGTCACATTTTGGTGACTAAAAAATAAGTTGGTCGCGGAAGATCAAAAATAAGTTGGTTGTGGAATTGGTGACCAAAATCTTAGTCGACAAAAACTTATTTTCCCCAACCAAAAAATACTTTAGTTGCCGTATATTGAGTTTTGGCTACTAAAACAATTTAGTCGCCGAATGAAAAATAAATTTTTTTGTTTTTTTGGCGACCAAAAATTTTGTCGCCAAAAACTTATTTTCAACAACCAAAAAAAATCAATCGCCAAATTAATACTTTTAGCGACTAATATTTTAGTCACCGTTGATTGAGATTTGGCAACTAAAAAGGTTTGTCGACGAAGGTACCTTTTCTGCGACTAATTTAGTCTTTTCGTCGCCAAATATTAATGAAATTTTTTTACTTTTGATCTTTGCCGACCAAAAATGTGGTCTGCAAATACTTATTTTTAGTGACCAAAAAACAGTTAGTCGGCAATAAAGTTAAACAATTTCAAAAGACACAAATTTATTTTTTGGTGGGAAAACTCTCACATTACCGCCCAATTTATTAGTTATGATTTATTTTATTTTTTTCATATTTTCTATCACCCAAACAAGTTCAGTCTCTTGCTCTCTATGTCTCTCTCTCTCTCTCTCTCACAGACTCACAATCATTGATTCGCTGTTGACAGTCACCGTCGGTCTTCCACCATCGTTCACCCTCGATCTTCCACTGTCACGCAGACTCACAATCATTGATTCGCTGTTGACAGTCACCGTCGGTCTTCCACCATCGTTCACCCTCGATCTTCCACTGTCACGCATCATTACATCGCCACTGCCGCTCGCATTCCTCCGCTTCAACATTGAGGTTTTTCTCTTTCTCTCTCTATTTCTCTTCTTCTCTTTATCTTTGTCCCTCTCGCTCTCTGTTTCTTTATTTCCCCATTTCCCTCCACCTTATTTTCAGTGAAACTGGGCTGAAGCCTGTCTGGACGCTCAGCAAGATTCAACTTAGCCAACCCTAAACCTCTCAACTCACACACATTCTCCTCGTTCACCATGTATATTTATCATCTTCTCTAAAACAACTCTCATAGGTCTAGGGTTTCCTATAGCTGTGCAACAATGGTAACCTCTCTCTCTCTCTCTCTCTCTTTCTCTCTCTATACATGCAAATATATGTGTAGGGGCTTATAGAAGTGGATGAATGGAAACAGGGGAAGGGAACATGGAGTTTTGGTAAGAGAAGGAACAAGACCCACATCCTCCGTGTGAGGTGTGGCCGCGGTAGCTTTCATCTCCAGAAGAGCCAATGCTCTGCTTGTGCTTTCACTGCTGCCCGTAAGAGGACATGTAAGCCCTTTCTGTCTCTTTCTTTCTCTCTCTATATATATACAATATATACTGGTTAGTTGTATTGATCTGATGTGGGCATATTTTCAGATGACTGGAGTGTGAAGGCGATCCAAAGGAAGACGATTGGGACAGGTCAGATAAGGTACCTCCACAACGTACCTCGCAGATTCAAGAGTAGTTTCAGAGAAGGTGATACCTCCCACCCCTTACATTTTTCAATAGGGTTAATTTCATTTTTATATGTATGGTGTGGTTAATTTTTGTATTCATCTTTAAACTGTTAATTAATTTCATTCATTTTTTTCTTAAAGTTTCTAATTTTAGATAATATGATCAATTGAGATTGTTGATATTGTTTTCTAAATGTTATTGTTTCTTTTCTCTTTGTTTTCAATTTCTAAGTAGCTAATTTCGAATTAGATTTAGATTTCGATTTAGATTTCTTTCAATCTTGTTTTCAATTCTCTTGTTTTGTTTTCATCAAAAACTTCCATTCATTTCAATGGAATTTTCGTCGTCAAATATAATCATATCTCCTTCTGTTTTGCTTCATGATCCAAGAATCATGATTTTTGTTTTGCTACAGTTTTGGCTCTTGAGGCTACAAGTTTCCAATTATGTAGTGGAGGTGTTTGTGGCAAGGTCTCAAAAAAGGATTTTGGGGTATCATTTTGTTTTGTGTGTGCTTACCTTTGGAAGTGTTGAATACAGTGTCCTTTTAAAGCTGCTATGTTGTGTCATTTTGTATTATGTTATTTACATTTTCCTGTGTGTGTTTGCATTTTGTTTTATCAATTTTTTAGTTAATTTTGATGATTGAACATATAATTAAGCTTGTGCTTGTTGAATTAGCTCTTTCAATACAAGCATAGCCCTATCTTGGCTAACTATAATGTTTAAGAGGTAGTGACATTATGTGCTAAAAAGATCAAATTCAGAGAAGTATTTCACGCTATGATTCTAAGATTGTTCTTAAACACGAAGTTGCATCATCATACACTAGCGTATTTCACCAATTCTGTTCCCTCACCTTCCTTGCTAGATACCTATTTTGTCACTTGTGATCTCACTTAATTGGTATTGCTTGGCAAGGAATTGGTATTGCTTTCATGAAACAGTAATGGCCCTGTTTTTCTCTAAGCTTTATATTATTATTTGACCTTTATTTTTTCACTTGGGTTTTTGACAAATCATTGTTTTGTCATGGGGTTTGTTAAATAATGGTAGCACAATATTGCTAGATTTTCTCTAAGTTTTAATAAAGGTCAATTAATACTAGAAACTCATTAGAAAAGGTGTAATGGTTAGTTGGTGAAGGGAGTTCATAAGAAATGCTAGATTCTAGTAATTGAGATGGGGAAAAAATACAAGTGATAATATTTATAAAAGGGCACCTATAAGCCTTGCAGTAAGAAGCTGTGACACCTTTTATTTGGAGAAATCTTCATGATTTTTTTGCTAAAACCCGATATTTCTACACATTTATCTTTGTTATTTGCTTTATCAATTTGGGGATGGTCCGAGGTAATATATTCCTATGTGGAGTATACATTTTATATTCCTTTGTTATAACTTTGAAATTTGGTTACCTTTTTTGAGGAAGCATAATTTGTTTGTGAATAGACAACTCAAAATCAAACAGGTATGGCATAGTCACAAGATATTTCATGTTGTACTGCACATGCTTGCTATTATTTTTTGAGATGCTTTTTTATTTGTATTATTATGGGATTTATTTCTTGATTGATTACCATACATATGGCTCTTAACCGTTGTTTTGTTAGTAAACAAGCAGTGGTGGTATATATGCATTTCTAATCATAATTTTGAAGCTAGTTTTGTCGTTGTTTATTATTAATTTTTTTTGTTCTTTCTGAAGTGTGTTGAGAAGTTGGATCTGTCAACTTTATCTCAACTGCAATAGTTTTTCTAGGCGTCTGCTATATTTTCTCGTAGTTTCATATTTCTAATGTATTTCATTGTTTCTGTGGCAGCTGGTCGAGTTGTTAGACAGCCCACTACACTTATTTTACCCAGAATGATAGCATGAATTATTTCTTTCACTTCTGATGGGTTCTTACACAATTTAAAAGGAAAGTGACACAGTACCTTTTGCGTTCTATTCTTTTTATTTTCTTGAATCTCTGTTTCCTCGTATCAATGTAAGACCATGTTGCACTGGTTATGGTCTTGAGCATCTTTGGGAAATTATTTTATATACAGAGAAAAACTACCTACATTTAAAATGTCTGTTAGTGCTACTTTTCTCCAAGAAAGCTGATAAAGACAAAAAGGGCAGAAGGAACATGTGTAGACACCCCATTTTTGACCGACCGTAAGACTCAAACGTCATTGATTGAGCGCTCGGTGATAGTGCATGTTGTGCTCGTTTCGAGGTTTCGGAGTTTTCGGCTGAGTGCCTTGCCTCCGGGCCTCTGAACTCTTTGTGTTTTAGCTCGGTTTGCGAACCACGCCTTGTTTCCCTTCCCTGAAGAGAGGAAGAGATCTTGTAGACCACCCTTTTGTGGTCGTAGACCACTTTTCCTGCTTGGAGACTAGTTTACGGTTTTCGGAGCCTTCGGCCGCGCGCCTTGTCTCGGGAGAGCTTAACGTTCTCCATTTGGCGTGGTTTTTGAACCACACCTTGATGCCTTGGCCTAGAGGGCCACTGTGGTCTGGGAGATCACTTTTGTGGTTGTAGACCACTTTTGATGCCCGTAGACTAGTTTTCGAGGCTCCCGGCCGTACGTCTTGCCTCCCGGACTCTCGTCTTGCATCCTTTTTGGTTTGTTTTTGGTAAAAACCTTATTTTCCTTGTTTGGAAGGTGGTACACGGGTGGGAGACCAATTCTTTCCCTTAGAGACCACTTTCCTTCCTACCAACCAGTTTTCTGGTCGGCCAACTGGTTTTCTTGGTCTTTAGGCCACCTTTTATGGTCGGCCACCACACCACCACCTTCGTCTCATGTTGCAGACCACCTCTCCCCTGTAGCCGACCACTTTTGACCCTGGCCAACCACTTCCACTGGTCACCCGACTATTGTAAGTAGCTGGCTGATCACTTCAAGTGGTCGGTAGCTTTTCACCAGCTTCTAGGAGATATTTTCTCTCTAGCTATCACAGCTGGAGGGCACACAAACCATCATCCATACGCGTGTATAAAGGGATGGCTTTGAGCCCTTAGCTTCCTCAACAAGCTTGAGGCTTGCTTCTCTATATAAGAGAACCTCCCCACTCCTTCTCCAAGTTCAGATTTTGGTGCTTGAGAGTTATGCATACATCTTTGTATCTATCTTGCATCTTCTCTTCATTTTTTGTGTTCAAAAGTGCATTTTCATCATACTATTGCACACAAACACACACTCAAACACCATACTCTTGTTGCTGAGGCTCTTTGAGGTTAGTTTTGGGGTCTTTGGACTGGTTTTGATCAAGAAATGTTGCTGGAGTTGTTGCTGTAGAGTTGTTCTACAAGGGTGAGAAACTAATCTCTTAAACCCTTATTTTTGTTTAAGATTTTGAACCTATTTTCATGCTGATTTTGGCTTGACTTTAAACTGAAAAAAGTTCTATTTTTCAGTCCTTAACATGTTTGTTTGAGCTCTCTTTTATGTTGGGGGTAGTCTACCCCCTCTTGTGCCTTGTTAGGCCTTGTTTTGAACCTTCCTTTTAAGCTATTGGGACCACCTTGTTTTGGCCATCTCACCATTGAAACTCAAAGGAATTTCAGTGGTGAAAATGGTGTTTTGAGGTCCCAAATAGGAGAGGGTCATCCCCTCTCCTTGTGTTCTTGAATGCTTGCTTCATTTACCTCATGTTTGAGCATGTTTGTTAAGCTTGTGTTGGCCACATCTCAGCCTATTGTAGGCCTTATTTCAGCATGGCATACCACTGTTTTGACTTGGTTGTGTCATCCCTTGCATGCCTTATACACTTGTAGTGTAAATCTTGCAAACTAGTTTTGTGTGCTTCATCAAGTAGCATGTCATTGTAGCTTGTTTTGAGTCCATCTCAGCATGTTCTTGGTGTTGTTTTGCCATTATATACCTCTGTTAAGGTTTGGTTTGATAGCCCCATGCATGCTCCACGCACTTGTAGTGCAATTCCATGAACTAGCCTAATGTGTATCATGCTTTAGACCATCATTCTAACATGATTTTGGCTTAAATCTAAGAAGCTTTTGCCAATGTTTTACCATGCTTAAGCTCTCATTTGTGTTGTCTTGGTCATGCATGCCATTAGTATTGATAGGTTGCTTATGTTGCTTTGCATTGAGTATGCATGCCATTAGCATTAATTGGTTGCTTATGTTGCTTTGCATTGAGTATGCATGCCATTAGTATCGATAAGTTGCTTATGTTGCTCTGCATTGTGTATGCTTAAGTTACATTGCATTATGTATGCTCATGTTACATTGCATTGCGTATGCCATGTTGTTCTTTGCATTATGTATGCCATGTTATTCCTTGCATTGTGTGTGCCATGTTACATTGCATTGAGTATGTCATGTTGTTGCTTGCATTGTGTTTGGATTAAGTGTTAATCTGAGCACGAGAAACGAGGGACGTTTCATACTCGAAGTGATGAAACGTGTCTCAATTCTCGGTCCCTGACCCTCTTGATCATATATGATAGAGGTCAAGGTTTTATGTGTTATGTGTGCATTCATTTTACATTTAATTGTGCAATTTGGCTTCTCGGCCATCATGCATTGAAATGCGCAATTGGTGGCCCGAGGGTCGAGAACCATACTTCCTTGAGCTTATGAAATGGTAGGGAGGGTGGTTGTGCACACATACCTTGCAAATACATTGTCATGCCCTTTCTTGCTCTCTGTTGCAGCAAACTAGGGAAGTGCAACAACAAGTGGTCGGCATACCAGAAAAACTAGCTGGCCGACCACTTTTTCTGGTCTGCAGCAATGGAAAGTGGTCGGCCAGTGGCTGGCAACACCCCTAGATGGTCAACCATGTTCCTATAGGTTCCCATGGTGGAGTTGAAGCTTTGTGGAGCTTTGTGCAATGTTCTGAGGTCAAATGAAAAACAGAGGCAAATCGGGGCATCATGATGGATTTCCAAATGAGGCAACCGAGCATGCATTCTTCTCCCTTTGAGGACATTTCATTATTGTTTTACTTAGCTAATTTGCTTAGCTAGTTTATGCTTTGGATTGTATTTAAGTAGTTAATGCGTTTAGCTGCTTCTTTGTGTTGTAATAACTAGTTAGTTAACTTGTTAGTTAATTAGCATCGTTTTGTACATAATTAGTTAGCTTGTTAGTTAGCTAGTTTTGTTTTGTAATAATTAGTTTAATTAGCTTAGATTAGCTAGTTAGCTTCTTATTCGGACCCTCCTTTGAGAGGGCCAACTGTTGTAATAAGCATGCGGGCGTGTGTGTGATGCATGTCTTCCAACCCCCATTTCTTTCTCCCTTTTACTTAACCGCTTACGATGGTTAGTTTTAGGACATATTTCAATTAGCATACTTATGCTTCGCATGCGTGCATTCATTCATCTATCTTGCATGCACTGGGCTCGGCGCATCATACAAACTGCATTGTATTTCAATTCCAATTTTAATATATGTACCAAGTTGCATTTCATATGACATGATTAGAATAGCTGAGCCTATTTTAGTTGCATTTTTGCATGTGTTGCATTAGCCATCTTAACATGAACTAGGATCATGCATGATTTCTAACTAGTTCTCTGTTTTGGCTCGAAGTACACTGTGAGTGTTTATGCTTTAGCATATTGCATGTGTGTAAGTGACTGCCATGTTTAGGATGCTTGCTATGAGGCTAACTGCTTAAGTGTTTAACTGTATGAATCCCTGTGGGTGAAGGTTGGATTGCTTGAATTGGAACAATTCATTGAAATCCTCGTCTTAGCCTACTTGAGAGTAGCAAACTTCAAACCATTTTCAAACAAACGAATATGAAATGTTTTGTTCCAACTTAGGCGATCTAGTCTATACTTGCATGCTATACGCATCACATAGTAATTCTAGGTTAATAACCGGAATAAGAACACATGTGTTTTCAAAAATAAAATATCATGTTAGTAACGGCCGATCTTTGATCGGGCGAGCGGGGTACTCATTGCATGACCTTCCCCTCTCGTGCCCAAGTTTCCGAGCCGAGGCAACTTTAGTGATGACGAACACGTGGCCTTAGGCACCAGTCAGGGTTCCTAAATTTTCCCAAAATAAAACATTTAGGTGGTGACTCTATATCTAGCAAAGCAGTCCATGTTTGGCACTTCTTTATAAAAATCAGTTTTGATTTGCCGGATTTGGACTCTTTGGTGACTTATCGGTCTCACATTGCACTTTGTGAGATTAGATTTAGAACTGTGACACGAGTCCGAACTGTAGTAGCTAATGAACAAAATGATTCACGCCCTCGTGGCGCAGAGAGCGGAGTTCTCGGGGCGGTCTACAGTTTCAGAAACCTGTCCATAGTTGTCCCTCTTTGACAGAACTTGGAAGTCAAGAAGTGACGGGAGTGAATGTCAAAGCCCAAAGACGACCCATTTTTGACAAGGCCGAAGACTTAGACAAACAGGCAAGATAACAAAGAGATGCGCCCGTAGGCAAGGGCAAGATGCAAATGGCATGCACAATGCCAAACATAACTTATGATCATGCAAAGAAAGCTGTAATGAAGCAATTATACACAATAAATGCAACAGTTTAAGCAAACGAATACGAACCAAACTACAACTCATGCAGAAAGGATGTAAGAAAATTATGCAATTCTCACTGCGTCTCATGCGGAGAAGGAAAAGAAGTTCAAATGAACCGTACATACAATACCGTCTGGTCGCACCAGCCTCAAATGAACCGTACATACAATATCGTTTGGTCGCACCAGCTTCAAATGAACCGTACATACAATATCATGCCTGTATAAGAAAGAAACTCAACAGGTACAATATAGTTAGCGACATATGTTCAACGCTACATCATGGTATAATTTCAATACAAGATAGACGCGTGCATATACAATGCCGATGGAAACATGCATAGCAATGCAAGTGAAAAGTGCGTAACAACGCAAGTGAAAAGTGCATAACAATGCAAGTGAAAAGTGAATAACAAGGCAAGTAAAAGATGCGTGACAACGCAAGTGAAGTGTGCATGACAATGCAACCTAAGTATGCGCGACAACGCGGGTGAAGGGGTACACGACAATGCAACCTAAGTGTGCGTATAAGAATGCGGATGGAGGGGTGCATAACAATGCAATGCACTAACAAGTGTAGGTGAGGTGCGCCAGATAGCACGAATGTAATGCAATGCACTAACAAGTGTAGGTGAAGTGCACAAGATAGCGTGAATGTAATGTAAGAAACAGTGTGATGCGCAAAATAGCGCGATAAAATGCATGCTCAATGCAAGTAAGGTGCACAAAATAGCGCGATAAAATGCATGCACAATGCAAGTAAGGTGCACAAAATAGTGCGATGCGCAAAATAGTGCGATAAAATGCATGCACAATGCAAGTAAGCTGCACAAAATAGTGCGATGCACAAAATAGCGCGATAAAATGCATGCTCAATGCAAGTAAGGTGCACATCATAGTGCAATGCGCAAAATAGCGCGATAAAATGCATGCACAATACAAGTAAGGTGCACAAAATAGTGCGATGCGCAAAATAGCGCGATAAAATGAATGCATAATGCAAGTAAGGTGCACAAAATAGTGCGATGCAACAGATAGTAGATGAGATGGGGACGTACTCCAACCATGCTGAAACCATGAGAGGAGGAAAAACAAATTTCAAACACGCAAAAAATGTGTAAGGAAAGGAACACTCAAACCACGTTGAAACGGTGAGAGGAGGTCCAAAACAAACAGTCAAGCGCGTACACGACACAACCTGAGATAAATTCCAAATACGCTGAAATCATGTGAGGAAAGGGACACTCAAATCACGCTGAAAATCGTGAGAGGAGGTCCAAAACAACCAAATCATGAGTGTACTCAACGCAACCCGAGATAAATTCCAAACATGTTGAAATCGTGTGAGGAAAGGGACACTCAAACCACGTTGAAACCGTGAGAGGAGGTTCAAAACAACCAAATCAGGAGCGTACTCAATGCAACCTGAGATAAATTCCAAACACGCTGAAATCGTGTGAGGAAAGGGACACTCAAACCATGTTGAAACCA